>VZTD01001928.1:2393521-2529183 GCA_013397725.1 Rhagologus leucostigma | reverse complement strand
GGTGACCCGGTTCCGCTCGCACCCCCCCGCCGCAGGGGGAGGGAGGAAAAAAGAAACTGTCACCGTGGGATTTCATCAGCTCCTTCTGCCTCCATGCATTTAACCTATTTTTCTTTCCTTTGATTATGTAAGAGGAGCGGTGTAGAGAGGAGCGATGAGTAGGGGTGGTTGATGGGCTTCCTGGGGAATTACCGGGTTTTTTGTCTCCAGCTGGTCCGCCGAGTTAGCGCTGGGAAATGCGGGAGACCCGTGTTTCGGGTTTTTACGTGTATTTACATTGCTTGCACTGCTCCAAATGGTGCAGCACAATGCAGGAGAGGGAGGCAGGGAGTGGAAACAGAGTGAAATTGACCAAGTGTTTTATTTCCCTCTGAGTGAAAAATCAAGAGAAAATTGTAAGTAAAGAGTAAAAATCCTGTTCTGTCGATGCTCTCATGTAAGGAGGCATCTCTTTTTGTCTTTGAACTTAATCTCAATCTAAGATATGAGTTTATAGCATAGCTTATTTGTATTTTCCTAATACTGGTCTTTTAACCTTTTAACCATCATATTGAGTGTTAATTTGGGTTTTGATATTTTGATTTTAAACTTCTTAGGAGAATATCTTAATTTTAGAATTTATAAATAGGAAAATGTGGTTGTACTTTCTGAAAATTAACTCCTCTTGACTACAGGAATCTTCTCTTTGGAGCTACAAGCCATAATTTAAATCTGTCATTATCTTCACATAAGTTGGAAATGTAGCGTCAAAAATACTTTGAGTGCTTCTTATAATGCTTATTATAAGTAATATTTATTTGAATCTTGAGGGTTTAGGGGAGGAAAATGTGCTGGTGGTGAGCAAAGTAGTTTTTTCTTTCCTGTAAGTTGTATAGAAACTGTATGAGATATTAACAAATATTTTACTTTAGCTTCTGTCACTTGAAAACTCAGCTTTTCTGGTCTAAAATATTTTGGTTGCTGTTACAAATATTTACGAGCATCAGCAAAACTGGTAATGTAGATTTAGTTTGCTGTTTGCTTTCTAAAGTACGTGCAGATAGAAACTAGAAAATTTGAGCTACCTACAGGGGAGGAAAAAAGGAGTTTGGCAGTGATGTGTGTGGGGAAAAGAGGAGGTGGGGTTAAGGAGCGCTGTCTCCTAGGAGCAGCCAGGAGCCCTCTGCAGAGTGGGCTTTTGCAGCAGAGTTCTGGTCAGTAGGTAAGCACCTGCCTTTGCGTTCCTTTGGCTGGACTGCTGGGGAGAAGAGCCTTTCCCAAAGTGGGTGCTCCAGTAGCTCTTCTGCATTGCGTCACCATCTACCTGGTAAATTTCTGAAGTTCAAATCCGATCATTTTAATTCACTTAAATTTTCTCCGTGGGTTTCTCGTCATGAATTGCTCAGTTCACATGATAAGTGAAGGTTGGCCTGGTCTAGTAGAGGGAGAGTATTATTAGTGAGACAGTCATGCTAGAATGAAGTGGCAGAGGGACATTTCTGGAAAGCAGTCTGGCTGTTTTGGCAGAAGCAAGACTGGCACTTCAGGTTGAGAAACTGTGAGTCTTGAGATGAAAACTAAAATAGGAAAGACAGTATACCACATATTCAGGGGAATAATAATAAAAGCAGTTGTATTGGACAAATAGGCGATGATAAGTTCAATAAAAATTATTTTAACTGCCATTTTTCATATACTTTGTATAAAGTTGGTTAACACTTTAAAAGTTAGATTTCTTTGCTTCTGTAGTTTAAATAACTGTTTGTCTTCTTCAACAGACTTTTTTCCAGGATGGAGGAATTTAAGAGAGAAAGATGGACTTGATTAGATTCAGGCTGACTATAAAGAATTGCAATTTCCTATCCGTGTTTGGGCCAAAGGAGAGAAATAGTGGTTCACAAAACAGATATGAGGGTTTGGGGGTTGTGTTGTCATTTATCCGGTAATTGAAGTATTTGTTTTGGATGAAAGACCCCCAGGTGGCCTGTCTTCCTTCTTGAATTAAACAAAAGTAGAAAAAGAACACATGAAAGGAGCTTGTAAATGTGTTCCTGTTTAATCTGTTAATTTTAAACTTCTTCGGAGCAAGCTAACTGTGGAGTGGCTGTGCTTGTAAGAGCCAGTGAGCAGTAGTGGCTTACACTGACCTGCTCGGGGTGTCCTCCATGTTCTTAGAAGTGGGTTGAGCAGTTCCTCTGTTCCTGTCCCTCGATGAATCAGATTTACTCCTGGGGGATTGCTACGCACCAGTCCTGACCAGGACTGATGCAGATGGCAAAAACCACATCATGTTACCACGTAAAACACTTGCTAAGTGAGTCTGAGTGTGAGAAAAGAACATGGGATGGAGTTGTCATCGTTGTGATTAATTGGTACTTAAAATATATCTACAGGAACTTGAAATATTCTGACGGTTTTTGTGTTTAACTGGCAGGAGGTTTTTAATGCTGTGCTACTGGACTCTAGGAGAGTGCTGCATGTTCGTATGTGGTGAAAATGCTGCTGAGTTGTTTAATGAGGTTTCATGGTAGTGCCTTCTATGCTTGTAAATATAACACTAGAGCAAAACAATACCATTCTTAGCAAGCATTTCTTAAGGATCCATTGTGCCATTGGTTTATAAATGTGCAAACAACTGAATTTCGATTTATTTTAGTGGATGGTTAGTGCAGAAACTTTTGCCATAATGGCAGTCACATGTGAATGAGGGAGTCTGGAAGGAAGCAGATGATGGATCTGTTGCTTGTGTGGAATGTACATGCCTGGTCCTCGTTGGCCCACTAAAGGGGGGAAGTAACAATCACTTGTACTAGAAGGTTGGTGAATTGATGTTTCCTCTTTCTTTCACAACAGAGAATATGAAACAGGAGCCAAAATGACATCCCGATTTGGAAAGACCTACAGCCGGAAAGGGGGAAACGGCAGTTCCAAGTTTGATGAAGTATTTTCCAACAAACGGACCACCCTTAGTACAAAATGGGGAGAAACCACCTTCATGGCCAAATTAGGACAGAAGAGGCCCAGTGTCAAACCAGATATTTCCGAAGTTCCTAAAAAACCCAAAGTTGAAGATGAGGTAACAGAGGATCCATTTGGATTTGACAGTGATGAAGAATCTCTTCCTGTGTCTTCAAAGAATGTGTCACAGGCTAAAAGCTCCTCTCAGCTGGAACCTGGTGAAGCTGCTCAATCTGAGGACTTCACTCCTCTGCTTGAAGCAGACATCAGAATTAATCAGCCAGACAGTGGAGAAAATGTTGCATCCAGCAAGTGCATACCTTTTGACGGTACTGTTCCTCTCTTGAAAGAAAAGAGCACAAGCAAAAGTGTGGAAGATGGAGAATGCAAGGGCAGCAGTGCTAAACTTGTAACTGCGGGTACGTTTGCTCAACTGCCCATATACTTGTTTTCCTCTGATTTTTGCTAATCTCTCTCTAGACTTTAGGGATTGTTAAGTGTTCTAATAAAACTGTGGGGCAATTATTAGATGTAAACAATTGTAAAGGATACTCTCTTTAACGAAAAGCACTGAGAAGCATTCTGCATTTTACACACTGGTCTGAGGTCTTTTGTGCTGTAATCCGTGTGTCTGCAGATCGAGGTACAGTGCTTTAGATTCAGTGCAGTATGTTAGCCCACTTAGTCCAGTTAATCCATAAAATGGATTAATAATATTCCTTTTCGAAAATTGCTGAGTGCATTTGTGGTGTTTAAACATGTATTTTGAGTAGTGCTGAGTTAGTGGTAATAGAATGCTTTAATTTAGTGCGGGTATGTGTTTACTGCCATGTAGGTGCAGATACAGCTTAGAACATGCTTTGTTTCATTATTTGGGTGGAAAAAGTAGTTTTCTGAACTTCAGCTGCACAAACATTTTTTTGTTTGTTATTAGCACAACTATATCAGTATGTACATAAAAAACTTCAGACCTGTGAAACTGAATTCTGTTAGACTTCCTTGTGGAGATGTTTTTGGGCTCTGGAGTGTTTGTAAGATATCTTAATACTTTTCAGAGGGGAGTTTACAGGGCACACGAAGCTGGACATCACTGTAATTTTCTTCAAGTCGTTCTTGGAAAAGATGTTGTATCTCATGAAAGGTTTTTGTATTATGGGCTGATTAAACCATAGCTTCTATAATTGGGTAGAAGACCACATTAGATGAACCTAGATGAAGATGGCACCTACTGACTTGCTCTGGGTTATCAAAATCAGTTTTAATGAGAAGAACTTACATAACTTTCATTTCTCAGATACAGGAAACCCTAGGATCAGAAATTTGAGTGGACTTGTTCAGCTGTAATGCAGTAAACAAGAAGATATTGAATAGTAGAAGATAGGCACAGTTCAGTTATTTGTAATATATATGTTAGGGATCTAATTCAAGAAAACCCAGGACATGCTGATTTGAGCTGTAGTTTGACAGACACATTGGCTGGATGTGTAGCTGTCTTTTGATCTTGCTCTTATTTTTGCTACTAAAATATTTCTTGTTTTCATATGATTTTCAACAGCTGTCTCTAACTATGATTCATCTTCACTCTGGAAATAAAATTTACGGGGTTTTAAAATTTGAATATAGTTTTCATAAGAAGTGGAGTAAGTTCATCCCCCAGTATTTGTAAGGAAAAGAAATTGTAATGAGTTTCCTTGGTTGTTAATGAGAGATTGTAGTAGAACAAGTTTAACAGTGAAATAGTTTCCTTTTAGACAGCCTTTGTCAGAACAGTATTTTTCAGGTTGGAAAAGAAAGTGAGAGAGCTGTGGGAAAAAAATGTGATAGAGCTCTGAAAATTCATAATGCGTGAAAGGCCAAGAGGAACAGACTTCAGCAGTGGCATTGGTGCTTCCTGGTTCCAGTCCTGTGGAAAATAATAAAATACATTATTTACCACAGAAAAACTCACTAATTTGATGCTTGCTGGACAATACTACATATATATCTTAAATACATAGCTCTGAACAGAAGGAGGCTGATGAATCTTGGTGGAAAAGTCCATCCAGCTTTTTAGTGTGGTGATGGTCTGGATGCTGAGGGGGAGGTTACTTAAACAACAGTTCACTGAAGGAATTCTGTTCCTGCAGGATTCTCTGAAGTATTTGTTACTGATTGCAGTTCAGCCAGAAGTACAACGTGGATCTTGATCTGATGGTTCTGTTCTTTCAGACTCTATTACATTCTGTTGACAGTCAGTCAAATGAAGATAAAAACTCTTTTCATATCTTTCTTCAGAAAAGAAGTTCAGCTGAGAATGAATCTTTGCAGAACATCCTAGGAGGGTCTTTGGTTTCCTTACCCTTATTTAAAGACTGCAGTCTTGGTGATAGCATTTCTTTTTGCCAGTTAGTGCAAATAAAACTGGGATGGTTTAAGCTGCAGTTATGCTTGTGTGTAAACTGATCCAAAATAAATAAAAGTTGTCTCTGAGGACGTTGCTCAGCACACTGAGCAATTAGATATAGTGGTAAATAGTCAGCCAGTGTAAATGTGAGTACTTCAAAGGCTTCTTTGTTGTAGTGACTGTTGAGTAAAGTTTGATGGGGAGGCTCTTTCAAAACTACAGAGAGTTAAGATGGTTGGTTTGGGGTAGGGTTCTGGAGGAAGAAGGGACGTGGGAGGAGTGTAACAGTGTGCGTACCTCAACTGCTTACATGTCCTCGTCCTCCCCATAATAATTTTACCCTTCTTGGTGACTCTTGAACTCTACCAGGCTCAACCAGATTTGTCCAAAGGGCTTGTAGATCCTTGAGACAGCAAGTTCGACTACTCCTGATGAGGAAGAAAGAATTATGGGCTGGGAGGGGAAGCTGGCAGGTAGAAGAACATTAATATTCCCAGTGTAAGGAAGACTGCAATGGGAGCTCAGCCTTAACCCACATACAGCGCTGTATCTCTGGGTGTGGGAAGCTAGGCTGTGTTGGTACCGATGTTGAAGAAAGTGCTTGTTAATTTGTTTTAAAGTGTAGTTTGCTAGTCCTTGTCCTCATACTGCCTAGACAGTGCATGAATGAAGGTCTCAGGACTCCCAGAGAGCATGAGCTGTCGTTGTATCTTAATTCTTAACCTAGGTGGGATAATGCTAGAAATTAGACTGAGTTGAAAAATGTGACTTACCAAGGCTATGCACAAACTGAGAGATAAAGTTAATTCTGCTCCAATTGTATTATCCTGCCTCAGTGGCCATTTCTTTGGGCATTAAAATGAAGGTGATGCAATGTCAGTTAATTTTAGCTAATATTTGGTATTAAAAAGCCGTTGATTTTGGAGTTTGTTTTAGTAGTTGTACAGCCATGTAACACAGTTGAGGATCTGTATCTTTTATTTAAAATGGTAGAACTTACTGGTCTTTTTTTTTTTTTTAATAGCCTTCAGCTAGCACTTGTAACAATCTCCTTTTAAAGGCCTTGAGAAGCTCTTAATGTGGAAAGCTTCTCATAATCTTACCCTAATGTTGCTTGATCAAGACTTAATGCTGTCTGAAGAGTGTCTGTGAGTAATCCTGTATGTAGCAGGTAATTTACAGATAGGGGTTTAGGTAAATTTGAAACAATGAAAAACTGTTCAGTATTAATAGTTACTGTTAGATTGTCTTTGTGAAGGTAGGGAGAACTTGGCAGCTGGGAAGTAAGTTGTGTCATTAGAAAAATATCACAGTGGTAATTCATATAAAGCAAAAACGCAGCTACTTAGAAAATGAGGTTTTTATGAGAGAGTCTTACAGTAGGGTAAGGTGAAAACCTTCAGAACAATATTTGGATTTTTGAAACAGTCCGGTGGGATTATTTTTTTTTTATAACTGTTAAACTTATGCTGCAAGGCGTAAACCCAAGTAGTATTTCATGCTGTATTCATCTGCACATAAGGTTTGGTATAAAAACACGGCCTTGCAGAGCAAATTTTGTAAGTTCGCTCTTTTAGAATATTTGTCAGCTTGTAGGTTGAAATTAATTTTTCAGCTGAAAGTTAATGTCAGAGTTTGATGAATTTTAAGAGTTGACGTGGCATTTCATAATTATATTAGTGTATCACTATGTTTCACTTTGGAGAGCTACCTTGCCTACTCTGGCTGTTTCAGTGTATGGAAATACTTCTGGCTTTGCAGTGTGAGTTTGCATTTTGACTCTGGATGCTGTGATGATCTGCTGGCTTTTACTTTTGTGCACAGTGGTGAGCTCTGTAACTCCGGCCTTTGGAGGGTCTGGTCAAAGGGGTTGATGCTCTTCATCAGAGAAGGCATTTGGGTCGATAAGTGTTTCTCATCTCTGCATACCTCATGTTCCTGTTCATGGAGTATGAGAGAATATTCCTTTTCTACATTAATTCTAGGTGAAAATATTAGGTATTTAATCATGCATTAATTGAGAAGTATTTTAATTGAGCATGGATTAACTCTGGTTTGTTTTAGAGCCTATGAATTTATTTCTTGAAAATGTGCTTTGCTTGCTATGGAGAAATAGAATAGCTTAAAATATCTTTCCAGACTACAGAACAGCATAGGAATTGTGTCCCTTTCTGCTGTGTTGTGATGCTAAGTACAGATTTTATGGTTATTGTGTCAGCAGTGACCTTTGAGGCTCTTTAAGATTAAAAGAACAAATTATTCTTTTTTTTCCCACCCTAACATTTAGAGCAATAATGAAAACCTCTATTCCTCATCTTTTCATTTGTTACTATGGACTGGTATTCAAACAGGTTTTGTTCTGGCAGTAGTTTTGCTCTTGGTGCTGTAAGGGAGCATTTGTCTGTTGACTGCTATTAGATTGTTTTGTTTTTCTGGGTAGTTCTTAGTGCCCTCATTTTTCACTTGGGGCCAGTGCACTTACAGGTAGCAAATCAAAATGGCAAGTGTAGTTCTTCTTAAGGACTTGTGCTTATGCAGGAGCAAAGGCCTGTGACTGTGCTCAACTACTTCTTGGCCCAGGATGCAGAATCTAGTTGTGGTTGGTTGCTGGGAAAGCACAGAGAGTGCAGAGAGTAAATTGCAGAAAATGGATGCCCTTGAGAAAGGAGATGGTTTAAGTCATCGAGTCCATTCCTGACATACTATCCTGATAGTACCTTAGTGAGTCTGTGTGCAAAGCCTCTGCATCCTGATTATGTGGGTGGGGAGCCCTATCTTTAGAGTTAAGTTTCAGCTTCCCAAATGCAAGTTTGTTACGTAATTGCATTTGACCGCCAAATTGGTCAGGGTATTCCTTTCAAATTGTTTTAAAACTTCTGTTTTGTGTTTAACACTGACATGGACATTTAAGATAGTAGTTAAGCCAGAGTACTGTCTTTCTTCCTGTGCAGTGTTTTTGAATGTCAGTTATTTACTTTGTGAGAAAGAATTTCAGTTTAGTCATTTTCTGTCTGAACATGGAGCAGAGTTGGGGGAACCTGAATGAGGTCTGAGCATTTGGCAGTCTTAGGAGACAGCTGGCAGCAGCCATGATTAAAAAGAACTGCAGCTGTGCTCTGGCTGGGTCAAAGCATTAAGAAACTGATAGCAGAGAAGGGGAAAGGTCTGCCAGAAAATATGTGCGTCCATAGAATTTCAGTGTTACAAGGTTTGTTTGGATGGCAGCAGTTATGATGGGTACGTAGATAGCTGGGGTTTATCCACAGCTCCTCTCTCCTTTGGTTGCCTTTTGGTAAGTTTTCCCCTTTTGAAGATATCCCCTTCCCCTTACATACAGAGTTTTTTTGCTGTGTCAGTAGCCTGTGTTCAAACTGGTGTGATTATGGTTCTTTTTTTTTTCCTCTCTGATACTTCTGTAGTGGTGGCTTATTGTTTTTTTTCCCGGGATGTTTTTCAAAAGTGTGAAATGACTGAAATTCTCTTTAAGTCTCCGTGTTTATACTTGTTTGCTAAAATGGCAATACAGAAAAAAGAGCCCAGTGTTTAGAAAAGAATCTGATTTCTGCAACATATTTTCCCTAATGACAGGGCAGTTCATACTATGTATGTCTATGTACAGAGTACATGAAGCTTTTTCCCTTAATCTGTAATTCCCCTTTCCTATACCACAGTGAATTTTGCAATCCATACTTCTAAAATCATTCTTTCTTCGTGGTCTTGTACAATGAACAGTCAGTTTTCAAAAGGTCATGCTTTTGACTGCTTCTTAGCTTTCATGTTTAAAAAGTTGAAATAACTTTGCATTCAAAACAGTTGGTCAGTGTTTATGGAAGAAAAAAAACCCTGTTAAGGTGCATACCTCTCAAGTGGGCCAAAGCATGCAGGCAAGCAGAAACCAGTTGGTAAAGAAGCCATTTCAGACTCAAACTGCTGAGGTCTTATTAACTGGATGGAAAATGTTCTTCAAGTTCAAACTTGGCTCATATTGTCTTTTTAGAAACTGCTACTGCATTTATTAAAGGTTTTCAGCATATTCATGAGTACTGTCTCAATTCAGACTGACTTAGCTTAAGTATATATTTGTTTTGACAATTTTTAATGCTGCTGTGTTACTATATGCTTTAATTTTTTTCCATAGCAGCTCACCCTAGAAAAATTGGTGGAAACAAGTGTTTCTGGCGTGTGTGAGCCCCTCATGTTGCCCATGACACTTAGTAGTAGGTAATTCCTGGCTTTCTCCTGCTGCTCTGAGCAACAGATGCCCTTCTGAGCTTGGAGTGAGGAGGAATGTGTCTTCATGGGACTTTCCATGAGGGGTGAACACGTCAGACTCTGACAACTCTTGTACTACAAAGTGCAGCAGCTCTTCTGCCCATTGTGTTTCTCCCCCTGAGGGTTTGCTGGGAAGGCAGTTGTGCTGAGCACACCGTGTCTGGTTTGGCCAGGTGCACGTGTACAGGTTGGCACGAAGGTGATATTGAGGGATGCAGTGGCTTTGGGTACAATGAAAGATGAGAGATACCAGAATATGCAGTGATTGCTAGCCAAAGAACTAGAAGAAGAGGGGGTAAGACAGTTATGTTGTTACTTCAAAAACCATCTGTCATACCATTAAGAATACTGCCTGAGAGAAAGGCAAGGGATTAGTTCAGTGAATGTTTTCTGCACAAGAGGGAAGGTGGCCATGTCAGCCTTGCACCCCCCTGTGAAAGGCTTCCACTTTTGTGTAAGTACAGGGGCTTTTTCGAAAGTCGTGCACTGGCTGCCTGTGTCACTGTCAGCGTGACACGGCTTCTCAGAATGCGTCCTGGTAGCACATCTTCCCGCTGGAAAAAAGCGTATGAGGAATTACTTGCATGGCGGAAACGGGGGTGCAGGGTTAGGAGCAGTAATGCGGTGGGCAGGGCTCAGCCTTTCCCAGGCTGGAGCCACGGCACTGGGGGTGTTGTGCCAGCCAGCAGCACGTTCTGAAAACATGAAAATCTTGTTAGGCTTGGGCAGTGAAAATAATGGTCTGCTGGAGATGCTGAACAGTGTGTTACAAGACTGACAGGCTGCATCCAGGTGATTTGAGAGAAGAAAAGGGGTCTAATGTGTCTTCTGTCTCATGTTTGGAGGAATAACTAACTGAAATGGAGACATGGTGTCATTGAGAACTTAGTTAAGACTATGTAAGAAAAAAATTCATTTTTTTTTTCATATAAATTGCCTTAGAATTTTGATATTCAGGGTGCTGGAAAGAAAACAAGACAAGCAAATGATTCTTAAGGAAAATAGTGCTGTCATGGCAATAAATTAATTCCCATCACTCTAGGGTTTTCTGGGAATTTTTTTCTACAAAAGAAGGTGCCACTTAAAACATCTGCAAAGAGTCAAACCATGTCTGTCCCACCTGCATGCAGACTTGTTGGTACTTCATTTTGATTCAAAGATAGTAAAGAACCAGAATTACTTAATAATTTGTAACCATAGCTATGGATGTGGTTCTATAATTTTAGCTCTTTTAGAGATTGTAAACCATGAAATTGGTCTTGGGTGTCTAATCTTCTGAGGCTCTTATGCTTCCTGTCTTCTGTTCATACCTGCTGACAGGCACTGCTTTTCAAGATCTTGCAGGCATCAGTGGCTACTGACCAATTCAAATAAATTTTGCCCATTTCATAAATAGCGTATTTTATATCCATGGGCTTTTTCTTGAGTTTCCCAGTTCTTCAGTCATAGCCAGAAAATGGATCAAAGGACTTTCGTCTGTAACCTTTTCTCCTTACCAATCAAAACATTTCATTTCCAACGCATAATGAAATTTGTTTTCTAATTTGGAGAAAAGCATGACTTCTCTGCAGTTCCTGGTTTTCTGACCAAACCAGAGATTACACTGTGTGTGTCTCAGTTGGGCTCTCTTCCTGGAAATGAGCGATGTGATACAAGCACCTGCTAAAGATTTCTTTTCCTTTGGCCTGGTCAGCTGCAAGGTGCAGAGTGAAGTGATGTAGCTTTATGCTTGAGAACGTTGGTGATGATGTAATGGAGCCATAATAAATGTTTCCGAGTGCTCAGGGACATCGGGCAGAGCAGTAGCTCATAATGAGCTTAACAGACTGTTCCCTCCATCCTGTGTCAGTGATCTGTTCATGAGCTGTAGCCTGTTAATTGTATGTGCCCTCAGTAGCTGCAGGGCTCTGAAGGCCCTGCACACAATTTTTGTGGGATTAATCTCACTGCCTTCTTTTTCTTGATGTTTTGTTTTCTTGCCACCATGTCTTAGTGTCTACTGGAAGAGAAATCAAGAAGAATGTAAAACTGGCATTATGCCACCTGCCTGCTCTCAAGATTTCATTTCTTCTGACTACCTTTAATATTTGCAGTGAATTATGTGCACTGTGGCCAATACTGAAAGAAACTTAGTTTAAGACTGTAGATTTGTTTCCTGTGAATATTAATCATGTTTCTCTCAGTATTAAAGTGAGGGCTTGTACAGCTCCTTACACAGCAGTGAAGGAGCATAAGGTTTCATGCTGCAAAGGCTATAGAAAGCCATATACCTTTTGTTTATAGCTTGGAGGATACTTTGCGTAGCTTTAATTTAAGAATTGCTAGAAATGAGAGAAAACTAACCCAAAGTTCAAGTTAGCAGGGCTGGCATGTAACAATGGCAACTCGTCCATGAGTACAAAGGAAAAAGTAAGCATTTGTTTTGTATATGTGATAATATTTTGACATTGTGGCATGGTTTCTTAGCATACCAAGCCTAATACTGATTGTCCTTTTGTGTTCTTCAATTTCCTACTAACATTTGTGCTGTTCAGCTGGTTTTGATCAAACTCAGAGGGGTAAAGAGAGATCTCAAAGACACAGTGCTGTTTCAGGTGTCATCTGTGCCCTTGCCTCTGTGTTGCCTGCATGGTGGCAAGGCAGACGAGGTTTTAGCTGGGTCCCTAATCCCTGGGAAGGCGGCAGCGAGCGGCCGAGCCGGCACATGGAGCTGGCACATGTCACGGTGCGTGATCCACAGCGGGTGCTCTCCCCTGCCCAGCCACACGGGCTGGTGTTGAGGAGGTTGCATGAGCTGATGCTTGAGTTGTGGGGCAGCTTTGCCCTGTGAGCCCCGAATCTGTTCAGGATAGAAATTTTACAGTAAGAGACGTTGTTCTCACAGCCCAAGATCCTGCTCTGTGCTCCAAGTAACTTAAAAATAGCAAATAAGGTTCTGCAGCTCTACCACTGACTTTTTACCAAAAGCATATAATGTTTGACTGTAGGTAATTAGTGTTAGACTGTTAATGATGATTTGGTTTTTATGGAGCTGCAAAAGATGTTTGCAGACTTGGAGCCCCATGACTTAGTCTTGTAAGTTAAATGGAAGTGAAAGAAAAGTGAGACGGGGACTAGGCTGGAGGATAGATGGACTATGGTTGCTTGGTTTTCTTGCCCAGAAGAGTGTTTGATTTCCTAAAGGATTACTTTACTTTGTTTTGGATTCCGTTTTGGTTTATGCTGTACCTGAAAGATCATGGTATGAATTGTTAACTTTTACAGCTTCAGTATTTGGTGGAGAGAGTGTTTTATCTTTTCTCCCAACTTCAGTGTTTCCTCATCAAGTAAGAAGTCTTTGTGAAACTTTTACTGTTACAGGTACTTAAAGAAAAAAAATGNTGACTATGGTTGCTTGGTTTTCTTGCCCAGAAGAGTGTTTGATTTCCTAAAGGATTACTTTACTTTGTTTTGGATTCCGTTTTGGTTTATGCTGTACCTGAAAGATCATGGTATGAATTGTTAACTTTTACAGCTTCAGTATTTGGTGGAGAGAGTGTTTTATCTTTTCTCCCAACTTCAGTGTTTCCTCATCAAGTAAGAAGGGTTTGTGAAACTTTTACTGTTACAGGTACTTAAAGAAAAAAAATGAACTTGAAATGTGAGACATTTTAATGTCAGAATTGTCAGATGTTGAGCTGAAGGATGTAGGTTTCTCATGTCTAAAAAGTTAATTTCTCTTTTTTTTTAAAAAAAGTGGGGTTTCTTAAGTCTAGGATTGCATTCTTCATTTTGTCCATGATGTTAAAAATGAAAAGGAAGGAGGTAGTACCACTGGCTACTTGTGGTAGTCACAAGGCATTTACTGTTTTTGCTGGATGTATAGAATAACATTTCTTGCATCTAAGAAGTGAGTGTTTATAGTAAGTGTTTTTTAAAAATAAGATAGGAACAGAATGTTATCTTTATATCCATCTAGTCTAATCCATATTGAGTAGAGACACATATTTGTTAAATGTTTAAAGGTTTGTTGCTGAGAAAGCAGTGGGCTTTTGACAACTCTGTTACATTCCTGCTGCTTGACTGTTTGCCTACACATATATATATATATATAAAATAGAGGATTATAAACTCTATTGCCTTGCGTAAATTGAATATCTTGCATTGTCTGAACTTGAAATTTTGTCTCTAGTGGTAACTTTACCAAGGTTACTTGGAGCAATCATCGTCATCACTTAAGTATACTTTTACAGATTTGGTAATATGCATCTCTGTGTGTGTGAAAACATCTCACTGTGCTTGGTGGGAAAGAGTGGAAGTTTTATTTGTTCGTTTTTGTTTTTTTTTAGTTCATCAGCAATGTTGAAGACACCTCTGTCTTGTTAAGTGACATAAACTAGAGCATAAGATAAAGCAAGAGGCATGTATAAAGAGATGTTTATCGCTTCACGTTTGATATTGACTTACCAGTCATTTAGATTGGTTCTCTTATACTCTGGTAATTAAGTTTTAGAGATTTAAACAGAAAATAAATCATGATTACTGCAGAACATTGTTATGGTTCCTAGGTATATGGTGCTTTTACTTGGGGAGGGGAGTTATATGCTATTGCTGATTTTAAATTACTTGGGACACTTATTCTGGTATTTGATCCCCAAAAGAGCCTAATTGCAGTTAAAAATGGGAGATGTTTCATGCCTCTCTTGGACTACAGAATATCTAGTAATTCACAATTAGTTCCTTTACTCACATTTTTTTCCTACACTCATGCCAGCTTCTGCTGTAGTAGTTGCTACCAATAAATACTGTAATTTTTAAAATCAGAGTTATTGGAATTGCTGTTCCTGTACACCTTTGGGCAATTAGGAAGTGATTAGCAGTACTTTCTGGTACTGGAGGTTCAGGCTGACAGCTATTGACCCACTGATGAGATGAGAACAGTGGCTTGACAAAGTATCCTTTGAGGAAGTATTCCTCTAAATGTCACTGCTTAGTTTTCCGGTAATGCATTGTGGTGATCCGGTTTTAAAGCCAAATTTTTACCTGGTGTACACTCAACAGTTCAGTGGTTACATTTTCCATCAGCCTTGCTTATTACTGGAGGTGGAGAAACCTCCCTGGTGCAGTTACTAAGACTTTTGAAAGTACTGTGTGTTTTTAAAATTTTGCTGCCCTGAAATGAAGGGGGAGGTTAACTGCCACTTTTTTGCTGTTTAGGAGTACCTCGGTGTGCTGTATTAAATTAGGAACTGAAAGGTAAAAATGAGATGCAACACTTTGCTGATACTTACGGAATCTTCTCGGCCAACTCCAGGTTTTAAATTTAATTTGCTGTTTTTCATGCATAAGTGTTGTGGTAGTCTTCAGCTTCACAATAATATTAAACATATGGCAGAAAGGAACATACTGTACACTGTCAAACTCCCTCCTTGGTTACAGAAAGATTCATTTTGGTTGTGCCTCTTGGATTATCACAAGCATGAGATTGAAATGGGAATAACAATATTGCTTGTATAACATACTGATACTGAAAAAGAATAACCAAGATTCCATCACTGAGATGGCAGGGTTAGGGTTCCTTGTTCTTTAAAGAATTTAGTTTTGAGTTTTGCATTTCATATATTCTGTGAAAAGCTTTTTTTATTTCTACCTGAGTATGTATACTTCTGTGACAGACCTCAGCTGGACTCCCAGAAAACTTACATGCAGTTTGTCAGATATTACTTGTCCTGGTTCCCTGAGGAATTTTAGCAAGGATTAAACCAATTTCCTGCCAAACTGGATTTGGTAGCCGTTTCTTTTACTAGAATTTTCAGTACCTTAAAGTTCTTCTATAAAACATATGTGCAAGGATGGCATTTAGATGATGCTGTTTTAATTTGAAAACAAGTGAGCCAAAGTCCCTGGAACAGTGCCGATGATGTTTCCCTCGTCAGGAGGTTGAAATCTTCTGGTCAGTGCTGTGCAACTTCTGTGCCACTTGGGTAAATGGAAGCTGATGAAATTTAATGTGGTCAGGACTAGCGCTAAAGAGATGCTTAAGCTTTCATTTTACTGATGAGTCTAGGAAGCCTTTGCTGCCTAAGAAGTGTGAACCTTTGAGGCTGCATTCTGCCATTGAAGCCCCTTTTATTACTGCAGCGTTCTGCACGTGTCTTCTAAGCATGTTCTCTTCTAGCATTTCTGTTTTCACTTGGCCCTGTCCCAGTTGCTTCTGCGTCTCCAGTTTATCCCATCACGTGCTACTCTTGTATGCACCAGGGTCTGCTGCATTGTCAGACTTCTTATCTTGCTTCTCCTGGCCCAGGCAGCCGTTCAGCAGTAACGGCAGGCACCTGGGTTCCTGTGCTTGGTGATACTGGCTCAGAAATTTCTAAGAAATTCTTATTTCCTGGAAATAACCCTCTTATATTGCTGGGTATCTGTGTGTGTGTGTGATGTCAACAGCACAGGATGGCTGATGCAGTCTTCATGAAACTCTGGTACCAAATCCACCGAGCTGTTGTTGGTATTCAGGGAAAACACAGGGAATGGTTTGCCCACCAGTTGAGAGGACAACAGGTAGAAGACGTCATACTTGCATTACCTCCTGGCGTTACTGTTGTGTGGATGCTGGTTGGCTGGAAACAAACCTTACAAAAACTGACTTCTTATAGTGGAACTTGTTGTGTTGGACAGTGTAAGATGTGAGTGTGGCTATGGGTTGGAGAAATGCAAGAATAATTTTTGGCAGCAGCTCTTCTTCAGAGATGCAGAAATTAATTGCAAAAAAACCTGAATTTCAGAAGTGATATAATTAAAAATTGTGACGAGAATTGCATTTTCTATATTTCTTTTCTAAGTCCAAATATTTTCATTTGAAGCAGGAAAATGAAGTGACAGTTGTTGAAGTTGTGTGCCATTTTGTTCAGGGTCCAAGAAGGAAATTATTTTCTTACGTAGTGAGAAAATTTGTAGTTGTTCTTTATCTCTAATTATTCACTGTAAGTCACTTGTATGTGAAACTTTGGTAATTGTCTTTTCTGAAAATTTCACCACAGAATTTCTCCTTTTTTATGTAATTTGCCTTGGTAAATAAGTGGTTGTATTTAGGGTTTACCACTGTCTTTTTCATTATGCACATATTTTCAGAGTGACACTTCAAGTTATTTTTTGGTAGAAATTACAAGAAGACTTTATTATAGCAAAAGCTGTAAACTGGAGAGCTTAGACTCTATAAACCGGGTGGATAAAGACCTCTATTTTTTTTTGTCAATGATCACTGAATATTTTTTGTTATATTGTGACTTATCAAAGTTGCCCACGAGTGACTACTTTTTTAATATTTCATTGTAGTAATAAATATATATTTTCTTGTAGATAAAATCCAGAACTTGAAAGAAGATAACGGGAACAGTCATTTCATCTACGACAATGCTGAAGAGAGTAATAAAACCAATGCTGAGACTACAGACACTTCTGGATGCAACACTGAAGCCAAGGACTTGCCTGATTCTTGGGACTCCCACGTGGGAAAAACAGCAGACTCTCCATCAGAAACATCTCAGACCAAGGGGCCACTAAGAACTCACTTGTATGAATGGGAGGATGAAACTGAAGACACCAGAACTGGAGAGTATATATTAGCTTTTGACAATGAACATCTCTCGGAGGTGAAGAGCAAGGATGAGGAGTGTGATAAAGAAGATAGTGAAAATCCAAAGGAAGCCATTAGTGAAGAACTTGTGCAAACTATTCCTAGGCCAAGCAACTGTAGGACGTATTGTCGATCCAACAAAGCAAAACTGCAGGGGGCAACAAATTTTGACAAGCTAATGGATGGCACTAGTCAGTCTTTATCCAAAGCAAACAATGAGTCAAATAATGATGGTCTGAACCCAGGAAAAAAAGTTTCTTTAAGTAGTGGGACCAGTTTTAGAGGGACGGTTGGACGGACTAGAGACTACACTGTTCTCCACCCATCTTGCTTGTCAGTTTGCAATGTCACCATCCAGGACACCATGGAGCGCATGGATGAATTCACCACAGCAGCCCCGACTGACCTGGGCGAAGCTGGGCGCTTAAGGAAAAAAGCAGACATTGCTACCACAAAAACTACGACCAGGTTCCGACCAAGCAATACCAAATCCAAGAAGGATGTCAAATTAGAATTTTTTGGGTTTGATGATCAAGATGAGGGAGGGGGAGATGAAGGCGCCTCTAGAAGTTCTGGGAGTTCCAATTACAAAATCAAGTACTTTGGGTTTGATGACTTAAGTGAAAGCGAGGACGAAGATGAAGAGTGGCAGGTAGCAGAAAGGAAGGCCAACAAAAAGCGAAGTAGAACTGTACCATCTGCTTCACTACAGTCAACCTCTGATGGCAATGAAAACTGTTCCCAGGATAGCCAGCTCAGTACTAATGCAGGTCAGTAGAACTCTTTTGGAGTACATAGGTGACATTTAATTTTAACTGATTTCAATATTTTGTTCTTTTTGCAGTGAATTTGTCAAACAATACCACTGGTTTGGAAATCTAACAGTTAAATTTACTTGAAATCTAACAGTTAAACTCACTTCTCCTGTGGTCCTGTCTGGTGTTTCGTATCTCTCTTGAAGTGTGCTTTATACCTCTTGATGTCTTGCCAGAGGTAGAGGGTTTTTCTCTTTTCAAACAGAAGATTCATACCTTTTTGGTGTGTTGAGGATACAGTATCTGTGCCTGGAAGGCAGGTATCCTCCCACAGAGGCTCCAGATCAACCCACAATTACAGAGCCGAGTGCACATATTTTAAGTAGCTCTGAAGAAATGGGAAATATCTTTTTCTGCTTTTGAATGTGTTTTTAGGCAGTTTGGACCTTTCTCAAGCTCCGTCTTATCTGAGGATGCATGACTCGAGGGAGAGGCTGTGGGGACCCATGGAGTGCCAGTCAGATAACTGGCTTTGGGAGAGTCTCTGCATATTCATGTTTCTGCTCTTGTTTTCAGTTTTTACATATCTCCATCCTCTGTACAGGCTGGGGAGGTGTGTGTGTGTGTGTACTCACACACATATGTATGAGTCAAACTGTACATGTGGCAGTTGCTGAGCAAGTTCTGGTGGTTAAAATCCTTTGCAAAATGAGACTTGCTTGGTGGTTGGTTGGGTCCTGTGTGTTCGTGAAGAACAAAAGGAATAACTTTGGTGGAAGGTTGCTTTTAGCTCTTTTGTTTTGAAAAAGTCCAATGCCAAAGAATCACTTGTGTTGGAATAAATATTTCAAAACACTGCTGCTGTTCTACAGAAAATTTTAGTGCTCCATTTTGGAGCGTGAAGCATGAGATGTTTTATCTACTCACTGAAGCTGTTACATTTTAAGACTTGGGCAAGATGTATTTCGTTGTGATAGGGAGAGAGGGTTTCAATCTAGCCTTGCAAATGTTGGAGAAGCTGGGGTTTTTTTCCTACAAATAGCTTTTGCTAATATAATCCAGAAATAAAATTTCAGAGGAAAAAATGTTCACTTCTCTGTTCTAATTATAGGTGTTTCTAAAACCAGAATTTTCTGTAAGCCTTTTTATCAAAAGTAAATGTCACTGCTAGGGTTTTTTTGTGGATTTGAAAGGAACAAGTGGATACTGATGTACGAGAAGATTGTGTTTTCAAACAAAAAAGACCATGATTTGTTTTCATAAAATTTAGTTATGATGAGTCACTTGGGTTCCAGCCTCTTTGGAAAATGGCTTTATCTTACAGGGCTGCTTAAGAAGTACTCTTAGTCCCTGTCTCTAATGAGTCTTTGTTCAGCCATTTATTCCAAGGGAACAATTTGCTCGTGCAGTTAATGTAGCTGAGATGCTGACCCATCAAATAATCCTTTCAGCTGCTGTCCTCAGAAGTCTCAAAATATCTACGCTTTGCGTTTGGCACTGCATTCACCAAGCACGCCTTTATACTCCAAGGTATCACAGATTGTTCCTCTGAAATATTTTCCTAAGAGATTTCCATGGCACAGGGAGATGTAAATAAATGTTTTGTTAGTTCTTAATGCACTTCTCCACTTCAGGTAAGAGCTACCTCTCAGTGCCTCTGCTGAGAGATGCTTCCCCTTTATTTTGCATTTCCTTTGCTCATTTGATTCTTGTTTTGTGCTACTGTAGGCAGGTGAGATTTGACTTGCAGGGGTTTTTTTCTGAAATTTGAAAGGGTGATGTCCTTTAGGACATATTATGAAAATAGGGAGTCTGATGCTGCCCTAAAATCTGTAGGACTCCTTGCTGAAGTTCACACTGTCTTCTCTCAGACCTTGGCAAATTTTGAGCATCGTGGTCGTTCAGAACAACTATGTTAAGAGTCCTTAAATGTAGTGATGCTGAGCCTGAGAATTTATCAAAAACTTCTGGATCTAAGCCTGAAGTTGCAGTAAAATGTTACATTGCTCTGAGTATCTTTACATACTGGAAAAATGTGAGTTCTGCATCCATGAAAAATGCTAGCTTTGCCTCCAAGCCTGAGAAAAAGCTTTGAAAACATCTTGCACAATAAAACTCTGTCCTGAAATGATGAACAGTACTGAGAGGTGCTAATGCTACCTGAGTTCTGTATGTGCTGTTCTTTTTTTGTACTAATGAGTAAATCCTCAGATAAAAATCCAATGTTCCTGTTCCAGGTTGACAGGCGAAATGCCAGACTGCCTCTCTGAATTTCAGCCCTGGAAATTCCTCAGACTGATTTGGGTGTTCCGTGCATAATGTTGCATGGCATAATCAGTTTTTCAAGAAACTTGATGCTTTTGATGCTTTCTGTCACAGCCTTACTTTGCCATAATACTGATTTGGTTACTTGTCATAATCTAGGTGTACTTTTATGAAATATATTTTAGAATCTTAATTTAAAACATCTGACAAAGATTTTGTAAAGGAACATTATATTCCTTCCAGTCTAGTACTTCAGAGAGGGAAAGTAAGTTTAACAGTACATATTTAAATGTTTCTACAGATGAAATTTAAGAAAGCGCAAAGGCTACACAAACGATATTTTTAGTGCAGGAAAAGTTGCAAAACAGATAAATTCAATTTTGGTTAGACTGTCTTTCACTGAAAAACATTTTCTGTTGCTCACTTCTATCATAGTCTTTTCTGCTGAAGTGGTTAAAAAACACCAAAAAAAACTCCAAACAAAAGCCAAGCAAATAAAACCCCCAACTCTGAAAAAAAGCTCCACCTTTTCCATTTCTAGATGCTGTTACCACATTTTTCTTTTTAATGAAAATATTTCTAACTTTATTAGCCTTAGATTTTTGCTGAAGCATTGAGTTCTAGTAAAAGTTCACTTTTTATTCTGCCTTTCAATCTAAAATTCTCTCAAGTTACTCTGTAGCAGCCCAGTGAAGCAAAAGCCCCATTGGCTTGTGAGCCTCCCGGCTGGATTCTGCCAGAATGCCGGGGGCTAAAAGTACTGGTGAGACTTTCCTAGATTTGACATGCTGCTTTTGTCATTTCAGTAGCCAGAGTACACGATGACTCCAGTGGAAGAAAGTGACTGACTTGACTGTAGTAATCAATGGGGAGTTGTATCTGAGAGAAATCTGTATTGCAGCTTAGCCTTTTGCTTTGTAAATCAGTTCTGATATACAGCTTAACCTTTGTGTCATCTATTCATTTTTCCTTTCAGTGATCAAGATGAGATTCCTATAATCTTTTTAGGTCATGTAGCTTTTGTATATCAGCATCTAGCACTCAGCTCAGTTCTGGTGAGCCAACTTCCCCTGTTTTTATTTTTAATTCCTTTGCATCTTCTCAAAAACTGAGTCACCTTCATTGGGTAAATATTTTAAGCCAGTTAAAACTACATCGTCGTCCTCAAAGGCAGAGTCCTGTTTGGACTTCAAAACCTTTTGCAGAATTACCCTGAGACACTAAAACAAAACTATGTTGTTGTTCCCCAGGAAATTTACTGTGGTTCTTGCCTTAGTTGGTCTTTGAACATCTTTCCAATTCTAGCCAAGCCAGGCAAATTATCTCAAAGGTTATAAATGCCTTGAAAATTGTTGGGCAGAGGAGAAAAGGCCTTACATGCTCCCATACTGAGAAAAAAGTCAGTATGACCAATTTCTCTGAGGGGGCAAAAAAACCCCAAAAAACCATACAGGAGAGAGCCAGCAGAAATCAAGCTTCAGTAGGGTCACTGCTTACCAAACTACTCGTGTGTTTGCCTCACTCAGTTAATGTTAACAAAAGACTTCTCCCCCAGACCCTATTTAGGTTAGGTTTGTAAGTCTGCTAAGATAATGTATGCAGAGTGCTTTTAGGGTACCTAGAAGGCCTCCAGAAGCACTGCTCAAATGAAAGCATTCCAGATAATCTTACAAAGCTAGTAAGTGTTTGGTGTGCTAGCAACATCGGGAAATGCAGTATTATCCTATTGTGAGTAGGAGTTGAAATGTTTTTATCAAGAAGTTTCTTTGAATTTAAAATCACCTAATTTAAATGGTATAGTTCAGAATCACATAGGAGTAGAATTCAAACAAAGAAACTTAAGATGATGTTAAAATTGTGGCATAGTTAATCCAGAGCACTGTTAATCATTATTGAAGGCTGTGTCCAAGTCTTAGCACAGGGCACAAGTTACTGTCCTCATTTGGTGGGTGAAACATTTTGTGTTTCTAGAGAGACTTGCATATTTGTAATGGCTGTGGTCAAATAAATTACTTTTTAGCTTTTAATCTACAATAGGGAGGGTCCAGTTCTCTTGGTTTGACTTTTTTGAATTGCATTCATGGCCCGACTTCTTCAAAAATACTTCAGGATTTATAAGGATGTATATCAAAGCAATTTGATTTTACTCCAGCAAGGACTAAGTTGTCTTTTACATAGATTTGGAAGTAGTTTGCTTTATTTAAGTTAATGGCAATTTGTCTGTGGTGTTTTTCCTCAGTTACACTAATTTTGTCAAACATCTTTTAAAGTCAGTTCTTTTCAGAGGGGCTGTTGATGCTGTGTTCTTAGGCTCTTGTGCTCACATGACACAACTACACTGAAAACCAGTGGGATAGAATGTGAGAGGCTGGTTCCAGGAGGTGCCTTGCTGCAGGCATCCTGCCAGTCCTGCTGCTGCCAAGCCTGTTGAAATTTATTGCAATTTGGGAAACTTTGGAGCTTTATTTTAAGAATACTTCTATTCCTCAGATGAGTTTTGTATCCTTGAGAATGCCATTAGAAATTTGGTTGCCTGCTTTGCCTTTGCTTGCTGTTTTACCCAGCTTGGCTGGTCCTGTGTACTTGAGATTAGAGTAACCCATCCTACCTGCTTGTGTTTTTGCAGTGCACTTTCAAACAGCAGCAGCTTCTCAGGAATAGATTCGTTTTCTAAACAGTTTATGAAATGAAACAGTGCTTCTCTGTGCCTGTCTTTATTTCCATCTTGAAATTGGTGGTAACTCCTGGTTTGTGCCAAGTAAAACCCTTTCCCTTGTCTCCAAGGGATAATGCTTCAAATAAAACAACACAAGTTTAAAAAAAAATGAAGGACGGAAATTTAATTTGATGAGTGAGTTGCAGATTTACAGTCCAGGATGGGGTACTGGAATCAATGGTAAGGCACGTATCAAATCCATTGAAAGGCCGTGTCAGCAGTTCCTTCTAGCTGACTCTTTCCTGAGCTGATGACCATATTTTTTTTCCTGTTTACAGCAGAATAAGCAAATATAAACAGGCTGCCTTCATAAGAAATGAAGCAAGATCAATTCTTCAGTTCTGTAATTGTAGTGTGTTCTTCTAAATCTCTTAATCTCACCCTTTTGAAGAACCCAATCTACTGCTTTATTCATCTGCTGCTCAGAGCTGTAGCAGTAAGCCAGCCATAAGTAAGCTCATTTAAAAGGTAACCTGGGATTTACAGGAGTATAGGATGGGAAGAAGTAGCCTGAAGCTTACCCAGCGGGCAAGAGGTGCTGTAATAGTTGTGACTGTGTACCTTGTCATGCTTCTATGTATTACTGCAATCCAGTCAGTAAAGCCTGAGCTGCATCCAGGACTGTGCTTGGCATTAAAGCTGATTTTTCTGGTGAAGATTGATTGTTCATGATGTAATTTCAGAAGCTATACGTCTGGAATTGTCAGAGGCAAAAAATGCTCTAGCAGTTCAACAGCTTTTAGAATGGTTGTCTCATGTCTGTATTTACCTTTAACAGATCTGGAGTTTTCAGAGGATGCATCTGGTGTGCTTGAAGGCAATAAGAAATCCACAAATAAACAAGGTGATAAATCTAAGGAGAACACCAGGAAGATTTTTAGTGGGCCAAAGCGGGTGAGTAATAATGCTGAGACCAGTACAAAGTTCTTATTTTAATAAACTCCCAGTACTGATATTTCTTCTTATATATGCAACAGGGCTTTTGTCCCAGTTTATATCTGCATGTGAGATCATATGTTGGCCTTTCTGGAAAAGTAAAACATTCAAGTGCAAAATTTTTTGTATTTATTATTGGAAGTTTCACTTTTCAGGTTCACATTACTGTTAAGGAGAACCAGACTTGTAATGTAGATGCATTCCCTGGAGATGATTGTTAAAGCAAAGCATTAGTAAATGCTGTGTATTTTACTTTGCGGTTTGTTGGTGTTTTGGGGGGATTCTTTTAGTCTCTTTTCTTTGCTCTCCCAAGGAATATCTATCATATTATAGGATTGAACTTTCCTTAAAACTTCAAATTGCGTGTTGGTATAGTCTTTGTAAGGATAAGTGCCTTTATAGCATTTGGTGTAGTGAGATTTTCTTTTAATTAGGAAAGAAAGTAACCTCCCATGCCACCCCAGTCTTCCCCAACTGTGTAATATTCAGTATGAATTTGCCCTTTCATAGCATGAAAAGAGCTTATTTATATTGTCGGTTTTAGGTGTGGTTTATCTTATCTGTCACTATAGGGTACTCAGTATTTTGAGGCTTTTAAAAATGTGCATACAGCAGAAACTGAGTTCAGCCACCAGGTGAAAGTTTGCAATAGGAGGATCCATGTAATCTCCATTAAATGGAGCTTTCATGACCTGGATGTCCAGGACAGCCATTCCAGTGCTTAAGGCCTTTTCCTGAGCTTTTTGCATAACTCGTTCATGTTACCTGGTGACAACAGTCCCTGCCTCAGCATCGTTGCAACCCACAGCTGCTCTAGTGGGAGAAAGAGGGAAATGGAGTTGTATTTCTGCTTTCCCTTTGAGTTCCATAGGTTTTGCAAGACCTGGCAGTTGCATGGTATTATAGAAACTGTCTTTTACCTGTGTTCGGAATGTGCTCATCAGTCCAACAGTGCTAAGAAGTTTTTAAAATTATTTTTCCTAAGGAATTCTAGTAATTTTTCATGAAGATAATTAATTACTTGTGTTATATGATAGTTTCACTTGAAGTAATTTTGCAAGGTGCCTTTTTTTTTTTTTTTTGGTCTTCCAGATTCAGAAGATTTATTATCTCTCCAGTTGTGTTGATATATAACGAGTTTTCATTTAAAAAAACAAATTTGTGAGTGGAGAAAGGATGACAAATTTGGTTTAGTTCTCAAAACATGCAGGGGAATATTTTTGTGTGAGAGGGTACCTGACCAGTAGGTCCTGTCAGTTGCGATGCCCTTTGAAAAAGAAGTGTCACTTGTTGCTTTGACTTTGGACAGAATGGGAGGCTCTTGCCTCCAGAGTTTGAAGTCAGTTAAGTGAGGAGGGTGTTTTCAGAACTGAAATAGTGTCTCTTGAAGATGAAAGTTTCTCAGCTTCTGCTGATTAAATAGTCATTTTTTAAAATTCAGCTTATCAGTGAACATGTTACAGTACACTGAGAAACAGAAGTACAGGATTTACAGTACAGAAGTACAGATACAAATTTAACTGTAACATTTTCAGCTGTATTTTTAAACAGCATTAAACAGCTGTGGGTGTTCTGGTCATTTAAAAAAAGATTTAAATATTTATATGCTTCAAATATTCTGTAATTGCATTTCATGTGTTTCTTGTTTAATTTTTATTCTTTAAATCCCTGAGATTTTATATGAAAATGGTTTTAATTAATTTTGAATGTATATATAGTGAAATTACAGGGGGGGAAAAAGCCTTACAGCAATATCATACTATATAAGAGAGAGTGGTTTCAACTCTAGAAAATTCTCAGTTGGGAAAAACCTTAATTCAAGTGGGAAAGTTGAGAATGAAACAGCTTTTTTGACCCTGTGGGGATATAATGGACCTAGAAGTAGATGTTGCTGTAACTGAGATTCAGATTTTAAACTTTAATGTTCTCTAATCATATGGCTGTTACATGGAGCTACTAAAAAAGCTTGTAAAGCTTGTTCTGATGGTAATTAGAGATGCTATAATTATCTTCCTAAAATATGGGTATAGACTCTTAATCTTAGTTGTATCTTAAGGGAATTTTCATTCTGGGAATGAGAAAAAAAAAGAGAACTAAAAGTATTAACCTGATCATAATAACTAAATGATCTTTAAAAAAAAAATCTCTGGAACTTCTTCACTGTCTCAGCACCGTTTATTTTTTCTTGTAGGAACTAGCAGATACAGTATTAAGTATTTTCTGTTAGGTGGTGGTGTTCAGAGCTGTGACACTGCATCAGACTGAGCTGCCAAGTAAACATCTCTGTTACTCAGGAAGCAACAGGTGCTATCATTAAATTTCAGCACATCCAGAAAGCGCAAGTATTTTTTCCAGTTTGTATTCAGCAGATCTCTCACCCGTGTTTGTGGTTTTGAAAACTTGACCATTGTCTCCTAATGCTAAAGTCCAGTTCTTGAAACTTTTGAGTGTGTGTACAATAAAATATTACCAGCATCATTGACATAGTGAGTAACAGTGTTTCTAAACACTGCTTTTATTTACTGTAAGGCCTGAAGTCACTGCCTGGTTGCAGTAGCCACGGACGGACATTATGGTAGGTGAGTAAAGTCTCAACCAGAGCCATGCTTTTAAGTGAATTAAACCTCTTTATCCTGAGCCTGAGTTATAGGAGGAGTGTTACATGCCATAGCAATGTAATTAAGTACTTACAGTACATAAATATTGGCATTACTTGAGTTGCAAATTATGGGTGTGAAGCATACATGAGTAACATCTGCAGAAGTTTGTTTGCAGCTGTTTACAATTTTAATTCAACTGGTTGGGTAACTCGTGCTCTAGCATGTAAGTTTGGGAACTCTGGATACGCCCACCTGCTCGCCCCTTTGAGCTTAGTTCCCCTTTTACAGATGAAACTAATTTTCCATTAGCAGGCAAACACAATAGAGTAGACAAGAAATTTTTTGTTGCTATGGTCCAAATCTACTGAGACTAAGGACTTGAAAATAGGGAGCATAAAAATTATTTCCTGAGATTTCTTGCTCCTGCTGCTTTCACAACAGATTTTAGCTAGAGTCAGCAAATGAAGAGAAACAATTTTTGTAGGAATACTCTGGAATGGTTTCCTGTGGCCTTACGCAAAATATCTATCTCTAAATAGGAACCTGAAAAATGCCAACTTAAAAGTGTAAGACAAAGAGGGCTAGTCTATCTCCAAACTTGACCTTTTGATCTGTCAGCCCTAGAAATTAATGATTATACTTAGTGTTTTGTGTCAGTTCAGTGTTTGTGTTGTCCAGCATGTCACTAGGGACCACCAAGTCCTCTGAACAGCACATTTTCTGGGATGGCCCCTCTGCTCTTAAAATATATAATGAGTGATCTGCAGCTCTGTGCTGATCCTAGTTCTGCCTGTGGCTATAGGAAGCCAACTTAGACATGGCGAATACTGATTACCTTTGAATATTTCAAGGTAAGGATTTAGATAGAGTTGCAAATCATAGTTAAAAGGTATGGGAACCTTTCAGCTTGAGGGGCCTGGGAGGGAGAAACTATGATCTTTCTGTTACTGCTCTTCAGGGCTGCTGAGGCACGTGGGAAGACTTAGGGAGCTGCATGAAGGAGACAGAGGAGGTATAACAGAAAAAAAAGCACTGACTCTCTCAAGTTGGCACAACTGGAAGCAGACTCAGTCTTATGTTTTCTCAAAGTAGCATGAAATTTCAATTAGCTGACTGCTTTATCAGGATTTTTTTCCTGTGCTTTAGAGTAGGTGAATTTTAGAAACAAGTCTTGGAATTAAATTCTTAGATGTTGATATCTTTTGCACTGAGTCTATTTCATGAGACTTCTGTGCTACTATAGAATGCAATTTTAGCACTTATAAAATACTGAAATTTTCTTGGGAGTGTGAAATGTGCTTTTCATGATTGGTAAGGTGAGAAAGAAAGTGCTCATTGCATGGTCAGTCTACGTTGGTGATTCATGGACTACTGATCAAACTAAAAACTAACCTGAAGGCTAATTCATTGCTTGATGACTTCTGACTCCAGTTAAAATGGGCATATTTCAGTTAAATACTCACTTCTGCAATGAAAATTTACTGTTTATAAATGACTTTAAGCTAGCTCAAATTTTTTTCTTACTCTTGTATTGCTATGCCCAGAGATGTCTTTAAATTCACTTGTTGAAATCTTAGCCCTGGAAAACCCGTCTGGTTTGCGACTGTGTGCACATTCCCACGTGTACCCAGTGAATGGGAATACATCAGTGGGCTTTTTCTTTTCATCTTGTTGTGCCCACACTGGCTTGTACAGGAAAAGGTATGGAAAAACCTCTTTGCCACTAACCTGATTATCTTGGTGTTTCCTTTGGCCCATTCAAATACTGGACCACAGAGTTTCCACTGTGTGCTGGTTTTGGCTGGAATAGAGTTAATTTTCTTCAGAGGAGCTCTGACAGGTTTTGGGTTTGTGCTGAGGACAGTATTGGTAGTACAAGGATGTTTTTGTTATTGCTGAGCAGCACTTACACAGAGCCAAGGCCTTTTCTGCTCCTCATCCCACCCCGCCTGCCAGGAGACTGGGGGTGCACAAGGAGGTTTGGAGAGGACAGCTGATCCCAGTGATCTAAGGAATGTTCCATACCAAGTAACACTGTGCTTAGCAAAAAGCTGGAGAAGAAGGAAGTGGGGACACACCTTTGGAGTGATGGCCTTTGTCTTCCCACGTAGCTGTTAGGCACAATGGAGCCCTGCTTTCCTGGGAATGGCTGAACAGCTGCATGCCCATGTGAAGTGGTGAATGAATTCCTTGTTCTGTTTTGCTTGCATTCATGATTTTTTGCTTTCCCTGTGTAACTGTCTTTATCTCAACCCTTGTGTTTTCTCACTTCTACCGTTTGGATTTTCTGCCTTATCCCACTGGGGGTAGGTGAGGAGCTGGGTGCGGCTTAGTTGCCGGCTGGGGTTAAATCACAGCAGTCCTTTTTGGCAGCCAGCGTCAGGCTCAACGGGTTTGAGATAGTGACAGATTTGGTTGGGATGTGCTAGATCAAATTGATAGCTGCTAGTGCAGTTTAGCTGTGAATTGACAGGTGTCTGCCTGCCATGGGGCCCCCTTGCCCTGCTGTGTGGCATGGCCCAGTGCTCGTTAGCGGCTGCTTTTGGCTTTCACTGCTTACTGTGCTTGGGAACGTTTTGGTAACAGTACTTTTAACAATGGCATTGCTCGAAAGTTCCTCCACTAGTGTAGACTGCAGTTGCTAGGAAAAGCTGAGATCCTCTTGGATTATGCATCAAAAACCAACAAGCAAAAAAACCCAGTCCCAAACCCAACAAAGCCCTTACACAAATCTGGTGTAAGGACTGGTTTTACCTTAAACAGGCAAAAAATACTCACAAAAGCACGTGGTTATGCTGCTTGTATTCTCCCTTTGCTTGACCAGGTCACTCCTGTTTCCTTGTGCCTTCAGTTTCCTAATGTTGTGTATTACTATAAAAATAACTCACTAAAAAGGAAAAATTTAACATGAATCTTAGTCCAGTTCACTGGGAGACTCTACACTATTGTATCTACTCAGTTGAGGGAACCCAAGAAGAGAGATTAAGTCACCTTAACCTGGTTAAGTCAACATTGCAACTGAGAAATGCTCACTAAACACAGCGGCGTTAGCAGGATTACGTGCAGCACTTTGATCAAGTGACATTAGGAGAGTTAGTCATGACAGTAGTGTCGAATACATGAATGAAAGCATTGCTGAATTCAGACATGGCTTAGCCGACAGACTGCTGCTGAACTTTGTATCCAAGAGAAAAAAGCTTGAGCCAGTCATAACCCTGTAACTATTTATTGCTTTTCATGTTTTAGTTAAGTTTTAAGAATAACTTCTGTACCCAGCAAAGTACAGAAATGTGTGCAAGATTTCCAAGTGTGGTCTTTGGACAGGTAAGTTGGAAGGACGTGTTAAATCAATACTGTGTAAAGAGCACTTATTTCCAGTTACCAACTGCTGAATCAGGAAGAAATTTTCTTTTTTTCTTCTGTGTGACTTTAGTCTGATCTGCAACTAGTCCGTAGTTCATTATTTAAATGTGTCCTTCTTGTCCTATAGGAAGGTTTTTTTCCATGAGGAGGTCAGTTTCCTCACGGAAAGTAACATACTCCTGTTACAAGGTTAGGCACTGTCAGAAACTGTCAATACCTGAAAATAAAACTTAGCCGTGAACCTTTGTTTCTAATAGGATTTGTTGTAATACATGTTTTAAGGGTATAAGAGGTCTTTTACAGGTTGATGGGAGCTTTCTCGACTGGTGTTTTATGCTGCCTAGAAGGAGCTATAAATACCAGTTTGAAACAAATGCTGGGTGTAAGTAAACCAGAAGTTCAAGGTTAAATGCTTATACCTGGTCTTTGAAAGTGTTATGAAATTGGAGAAGTACGAACCCATGCACGGCTCTGGGAGTGATCTTAGGGCTAATGTGACAATGACGTGTGCGTGGGAGGGGACAGAAACTAGGCTGCACTGTGGTCTGTAGTTTTCCACTTAGCTTGTGTTATACTTTACAGTAGATGTTTATCAAAGGCATCCTGCAAGTAATGTTTTTTTTTGTTGGCCTGCAAATGAATCAGCATTTCCCCAAATTGGGTTTTTAAAGATTTTTCTTTGTTCTTTCATTTTTAAGTTTTAGAGTATGTGAACGTTAGTCTATCTTAAGTGCACAAACCTTTTTTGACACAAAGTGTCATTTTGCTTAATTACTTTTCCATGGCTTATTTTAAATAAATAGTCCTGGAAAAGCCGCAGTGGAATCATAATTTGAAAGTTTTGCTATATCAGTCATAGCCCTTTCTATACATATAATGGTAGGATTTGAGTAGAGTGGCCAGGGCTCATTTTAAAATAAGAACTGCTTGTCTTCATCTTGCATAACCTTTAGCTAAAGAGTGTCCTTACTCTAACGATGAGCAGTTGTAATAAAGCATTTTTTCAGTGATATTAAACTGCTGATAACTATGCACGTTGAGCTGCTCTTTGCATCCTAATTTAGAAAGTCAAAATCGCTTGTTTTTAAGAGGAAAGATTATTGGCATAAGCTGTTTTGACTCCATTGAGGAGTCAAGCTGAATTTGGGCAATTGAAGTATTCTGTAACAGTTCAGCGCTGAGCCCGGTCTGTCTGTCAGCAGGCTGGCAAACCGTGCTGGGCAGAGCTGACAACCTGTGACTGCCTCTTGCTGCTTCTGCAGTGCATTCCTTTCATTTGATGGTTGGTGCTTCTGGCAGGTTGGCTGCCCAGTCCCGAACTGAAGTGGTTTTTGTGGGGATTTTTTTGTCCAAATATGTTTTGTTGGAATGATAAACAAGAGATGAGCTGTTCTAACTGCCAGCCAGTTATAAACAGCTTGTGTATTGTAAGCAATTTTTATATTGCTGGAATAAAAATAAATTTAAAAAAAAAATAAAATACGATAGGAGGTGAGAATAAATCTGTTAAATAGCTGATTTGTTAAAAACCAAAGCCTCATATTTGATACTATGATTTCACTTAACATTTACAAAACTGAATTCTTCTATAAGCATATTTATTTAATACTGGCTTCCAAGTGCTTACCATTTAGGGACTTTTTTTTATTATTATTAATGTAAATAGACTAAAACCAATTCTTACTGTGTAAACTAGTAAGCAGGATAGTAGTCAGGACTGGCACGTTTTTAGATTAGTCACCTAAACTGAGGAGTGAGGTAGCTGCTGTAATTTTACTGAATTGAGTTGGGATTTAGCACATCAAAGCCATCTTCGAGTGAAAGCAAATGCCAGGAGTTGGTCTCCTCGCTTAAAGATGATAATTGGATGCTGATCAAAATTATTTTCTTCTCACTCCTTCATATTGAACTGTGGTGAAGAGGGTGTTCTGGTAGATGCCAAGCTGAGATCCTTCCGCCTGGCAAAGCTGCTTCCTCATGTGTCCTGCATACGCAGCTGTTGGGTAGAACTGTGGTAGCAACATTCCTGGGCATGCCTGTTTTCTAGGTGGTGTTAACAGCGATGGTAGCAGCCTTGTCTGAGAGGGGTAGGGGTGCAAAGCGAGCATAACAGGCTAAGTCCTCATAGAGGCAAGAGGAACAAATGAAAAATGAGCATGGAAATCCTTCTCCCCCTGTGCGTACTTAGACTTTTCAGGAAGTAGAAAAATCAAGTTGAATGGAAAGTGTTTAATGTCACGGTGGAAACTTGGCATTTTATACTTCCAGTTCCTACTGGTATTAGCTCTAAGGCAAGAAGCAAAGATGCATTAAAGTATTTTTGAAACTAGGTTCTCTCTTGCATCCTCACATTCCCTGTAAAAAAACTCACACACACATCAGTTTTGTAGTTCCAGTAATTAACTTAATGCTTTACTAATTTGGCAATACAGGATAGCTGTGTAGGATAAATGTTACATTGCACAAGGTCTCAGTCCTGTAGGAAGTTCTAAAATGGGAAGAACGCTCAAAGAGATTGAAATATACCAGTTTCATTTGCCAGTGGGAGCTTAATTTATATGCAGATGAATATGCAAAATTGTCTTCACAGCTCCTGTATACTGTATGAGCATGGTTGGTTTACTCAGCTCTGTCTGTGACTTGATGTGCATTTGGTAATTGCACGAGGTGACGTGAGCACATCTTGAGGGGAAATCGGTGGTAGTGAGGGCCCAGTGTCCTTGTTGCACGCGTTTCAAAATTTTTACTTTAAATTAGCTTTGTTTTGACCTGATGTAGGCAGTGCCCAGTAACAGCTGGCATGAGGTGGGTGCTCCCTGGAGGTGCATCTGAAGGTCGGTCACATTGGGAAGCGATCAGGTCAGCGTCCTCAGACTCAGTGATGCAAACCCCAGCGTTGTAACTGAGGACGTCTGGGAGATTTATTTGGACAGTGTTTTATACTGATCCAAATGGAAGTGCTTCTGTGGGTATGCGCACACCCCAGCCGTATGACCTCTGGAATTTCCTTGCAGGTACAATTTTGTAAGGCTTTCCTGTTAGTAGATTGATACACTTTGGGTAGATTAGGATTAATGGGGGGAGGAGGGGGGACACCTGTGTCTGTGTTTGCCTGCTTCTCTCTGCCTTTCGCAACCAAGAGAGCAGGAAATTTGTGTGAGCGATTTGTGCTGGGAAGTGTTTGTGCCAGGGTGTTCCTTGCAGGCAAATGCAGGTTTTTCTTTTCTCTTGAGGAAAGCATTATGTTTCCAGTATTGTGGTGATATGTCTAAACTCTTGTACCCTGTCCCTTTTAAGTAGACTTACTAGAGGTTTCAGGCCAAATTAATGACCGTAACCATATGGCTTCTGCTTCTGAGCTGACCAGTTTTGAGTACACTCAGCATAAGCAGCATACAGAGCATCACTGGCTATTTCTGTTAATGAGTCTCCTTTATCGAATTGTCCTGTTTCTAAAGTTCTGTTTTCACGTTTCACTTTGGTGTTGGACCCATCATCTCGTGCCCTGTGGGCCTCCTTTTGAGCTTCAAGGAAGAAAAAGCATTTTGCAGTTCTTCAGAAGTTTGATGTAAGAAAAGCCTCAGTGACATTTTTTTCCCCTGCTCATTGTGTTGTCTGATACTCTTCACCCTTGTCTGACTAGCAGCTTGTAGTTGTGTGGCTACATGTGTGCATAACGTGTTTTGTGTTTAAATGGAATAGCACCTCACAATTAAGTGATCCATGGCACCCAGAGGTGATTTATTGGCACTAATCTGCTACTGTGATCCAAATAATGGAGATTCAGTTCAGATTTTGAACGCTGGAAAAATGACTTGGTGCTGGTTCTAAACTGCTGTTGGAAACTGCTGTCTTACCTGGAGTCCAGATTAACTTTTTTTTCTGTTCTCTAGGCATGGCTCAGCCTGTGCTGAATTGATAGTCCATCTTCCTGCTTTGAAGCGTGATTTCTTTTTCATTGCTCTGAGTGATGTTCATGTTTCCCTTTCTAAAAGGAACAGTCCATTATGAATATTTCTGTGCTGCATAACATGCTTGTTACCTTTTTCCTATTCAAAGTGAGACATGCGGGACAGGGTAGTACTCTTAATGATTATGAATACAGAGTGGTAAATCATATTTTGTTTATTGGGGGTTTTTTTTGGAACTTGTCATTTTGAAAAGCATCTGGAATACAGTGTTACTGAGTGCACTTCAGATGTAAATAATTCATTTATCCGGATATCTGTTAAAAATGTTCTTGGGTTTTCTTTTGCCATTGTCTTCTACCTTGGAAAGCATTCTTGCCTGCAAATAGATGCTCTTTCTCGTTTTGCTAGTATTTTCTGTGTGATTCATGTCGCTGGCTCTTATTTTCTGCTATTCTTACGTCTATGAATGGCAGGCAGTGCTGCATCAGTATGTCTGTAGAGTGCCAGCTCTTGAAAATTTCAGCTTTGAGGCTTTCAGGGGTGGAAGGTTAAGCATGACCCGTAGTTGATGCCATTTGGAGATGATCTTATAGAAGCGACAGCTCTGTGCATTTTGTAAAATCCCTGGCAGTAGTTCTAGATTTGTATCTCCACTCGTCCCCCCAGAACCACAGGAAGAGTCCCACAGTACCATATGCCTTATAGCCTCCCTGGAATATTTGCAGTCTTTCAGACGTGTATCTCTCCGTAAGCAGCTGTCAGTTCTAGATGTACAAAAAAAGGAAACTCCCCTGCTAGTCAGCAGAAGCTCTTAAAGCTGGTTAATATTGCAGAACTTACTTGCCTTAAGAATACAGAATTCAAAGGAGCGATGTACTTCCACTTGCATCTATTCTAAGTTAATCTTGAGAGAAGGAATTATTAAAGAAAAGTCTGCATTATTTGAATAATTGCAAGGTTTTCTTGTCTTTAAGAGAAAGTTTCTTAAACTCCTGCTGCTTAAATAGCAGTGTTGCTTGTTATCACAAGCATTTGAGTTGCCTTAAGAAAAACCACCCCAAAACCAAACAAACCTCTTCTCTTTTGTGATCGAGCCCTTCTGAAAAGTCTTTCTTCACTAGCGTTCATTTGATCGTTGATACTTTTCTTGGCTTCAGTTCTGTCACACAGTAATCCAAAGCAAGTCCACACAGTGCTTGCTGATTGATCGGTATTGGCACAGTTTCGTTGCACTTGTTGTGGAAATTCATCCTAATTCTGTGTTGCAAGGGAAAATGGGAAGGTTGCTTTAAAAGGTGGTTGGAAAGGAGGGATGTGTTTGCTGTTTCAAAGTCCATGTGAGCTGTAAGAGAGGCTCCGAAGTCTCTGCATAACGTGTTAGAGCTGATTAGAACGTATTTCATCGGAAAGTGGTGTTGGGTTTTTGCAGGTGTGTTTTGGTGGATCAGCTGTGTGCAGGCAGTGGGAGACTGACCAGATAGCAAATGCTGGGGTGTCTAAGGAAATGGTACTGGGCAGGTATGGAATCACAGGCCAGTCACATGTTTAGATCTTTTCTGATCTAGAAGTGGAAGATACTACAAGGAATGGTGGCTAAAACTAACCTTCTGTAGGTATTTGAGGTTTTTAAGTTTTACTATTTCCAGCTACACTTCGGGCTCTGTTACAGGAGAGCTATTAAATGCAGATGTCCTCGTTTCTCAGAACAGGCATTTATTGGTGGCATTACTTGTTTTCTTATGTAAAAAAGTAGCCTTTTTTCTCTATTGCACTAGTAATGCTTGAGTTGTAAAGTGCCATGTCACAAAACACTTTGGGATGCCCTAGCTTTTGATTTGGTAAAGGGATTAAGGGAAATCGGGGAAGAAAAGCCCATTTTTGACTGTTAAATAGAAAGCATGCCATCTTTGGAAGCCTGTGAGCCCTGGGTATTTAGAAGGAATTTGCTTTTATCTGTTTGCCCTGTTGAACTCTTTCCTACGCATCAGCTGTTGCTCTCTGCTGAGGGAAACCCACTAATGCTGTGTGGCCCCTTTGGTTGCAGTGCCGCAGCTGTTTGTACTCTGTTTAAGTCCCTCCCGAGCACTGAACGTGCTTCCTGTGGGCTGGGCCTCCTTGCCGTGTGCGTGTGCGCGCAGCAGAGGCGCTCCGAAAAGCCGAGGAGACTGCAGGCACTTCTGTGCTGCGCTCAGCAAGGGCCCGGCCCAGCTGCTGCCTCTCCAAGACAAGCTCCAACCCAGCGAGACTCTGCTCCCCCTGTGCCTGCCGGGGGCTGTGTTTGGCTCCTCGTGGAGCACAAGGCCCGAAGGAAAAGGAACACACGGGTGGGGCACAGGCAGGGGCTTTCAACCCAAACTGATCTGTGATTCTGTGATATCCTGTAGCGTGCAGGTTACTTGACAGAGTGTGTTACTTCCTTGAATTACCCTGTATACCGGGATAGGGCACTCAGGAACTTATCCCCTCTCTTCCCAACCTTAAATATGCACTGAGATGAAGTGTGAAGCAATTCAAGAAACAAAACCACTCAGTGGTTCCTTTCCATTGCAGGTATCTGTGAAACTTGTATCTTTCTCGATTAAAGAAAAAAACTAACTTTGTAAGTTGTCCTTCCTTTGTTCATTGCAGACCCTGAGTCAGATTCTAGGTAGATATTTGCTGCTCTGAAAGGCGTAGGAGAAAAGAGTTAGCATCTGAACCATTTTTAACCTTTTTCAAATAGAGATCCATGTGGCACTTTCTTCCTGTTTGTGGGCCCAGATGTCCTCTTGTAACTGTAGTGTCCTGAACATGGAACTGGTTTCTCAGTTCAACTTTTTGAGCTGAACAGATATTGTCTAAAAGAGTTTCCTTGCAAAAACTGGTGAAACTTAAAATAATAACTACTGTATACATGTTGATGAATGATACATGAGCACTGCTTTAGGAGCATAATTTAACAATCCAAGTTTCTCATGACCACATCAAAGCACACTAGGAGGGAAAGAGGCTTTTCTCTTGTGTGGAGATGGGAATGATTTAGTGCTGTTGGACTCTGAAAACTCGTAGCTGAGGCTTTCATTCTGCTAATATTCCTTGAAATTTTGTTCAGCAGGGTTTTCTCTTGTGAAGAATGGAAGGATGCAGCACAGGAGAGTTTTACTCTGCAGTAATACAGAAAGCCTTGACTTACAGGCTTGGCTTTCTAGCTTTTGACATGCCAGAACCTTGCTGCACTTTATGGAGTGGTGCTCAGTCCCCACTGGTGCTAAGGCTTCCCACATGTAGCCCCTCTGTGGGCTGTACTTGAGCTGTATTTGGCTTAAATAATTGATACGTTGTATTTTGACAGAAAATGTTTATTTGAAATTATTTTTTCACAATTAAAATGCTGTGTAAGTGCTGTGAGGAAGCAGGTACTCACAGAGTTCACTTGATACGTGGCATGGTGGGAAATGGTGAAAATTGTAATGCTGTATTAGTCTAGAATAATACTTTGCAAGTAGCTTGGTAAACTCAAATGCTAGAAATAGAATTCTGTCTTTGCTTCCTCTAAGGAGTATGTTATGTTTCCCAGAAATTCAAGGACAATAAATTTTGATGCATTTTGATTCGCCTTGACACGTTTTTGTGCAAGAGGAGAAAAAGACTTCTTAATTTATTAATATGGATTAAGGCATTTCATTTGAGTGGTTTTATTCCTCCTAGCATCAAAGTCTATATGAGTTCTGCATTTTGATTCTAAACCAGTCATATTTCTACTGACATGGTGTTTGCTAACATGGTTTTTTCCCCCAGAGCTGTCGGTTTTTGTCTATAGTAAGGTTGAAGACCTTTTGCCTTTGAATAAATTTAAGAGATGGAACAACTGAAAAATTCTTTAAATCCATACATAGCGTGTCTTTTGCCATTTGGGTGGGTCTGTATGTCTTTAAAACCATCAGATTCTTCAAAGTGTGTCTGATTTTCCGATATGTGGGATATTGAGAACTTGTGTTGCTGGGAATACAGCAGGGAAAATGAGGCTCATTTTCCTTGTTTGGCTACAGCGTTGCTACAGTAATTTTTGAAGTGTATAGTGACTACTGGTAATTTACTTAAGAAATAACTTTTATTTTTATCTTTTAGTCTCCCACGAAAGCAGTGTATAATGCTAGACACTGGAACCAGCCAGAATCAGAGGCTCTGCCAGCACCACCAGCTTTGAAAACTCCCAGTGTCCCAGTAAGTATACTGTTAGTTTTTTCTCGAGTTTACTAAATCTCCTTTCAAGATTCACTATTTTTTTTTTTTTCCCCTAAACCCCAAGTTCTTGCTATCTGGTAATGTCACAGTAATTCAGAATGAAGTCCACTTTGTGATGTGAGCCATTGGAATTTGATAGAAAAGAAATTGTCAGTGGAAATACTACAGAATAGGATCTTTCATACATCACTTCAATATAGAATTAAAAAAAAATACTTGAAGTTATGTTCCCTAATCTGCTGAACTTAAGCTTTCTAACAGTGGACTCCATTTCATTTTCTGAGAGAAGTCCCAGGATTAACTTACTAATGACCACAGAAGTCGGCAAATTGCTGATGAAAAAGGAAGAACTAGGAAAGAGCTATTTCATTTATTTTTCTTTTCTAATGGAGTAATGCTGATTGCTGACTTGAGTCTTTAGATACTAGGAAAGAAACACCATTTTCTGTGTACAGTCAGAAATGCTAATACAAACATATTGGATATAAGCATGTCTCCAAAAAGTAGACCAGGACTGGAAACAGGTCTTGAGCTGTTTGTTCAAAAGTCAGTGGTTGTTTTGAGACTCAAAATAATTGTTTTTTAACTCTTGAGACTCTGAGAATCCATGGTCTTTGGCTCATATTTGTAGAAGTTGTTATTGATTATGCTAAGATAGCACTGTACATTGTCAATAAATGTAATTTCATTTGGTGCCTTGCTGATAGAACTTGCCTGAGAACAGAACATCAGAAAGTAGATATTTTTGCAGTGGTAACTCTTCAGCTTTTGTTATTGTCACCAGTTTGTTGTTTATTTTTTGTTTGTTTCTTTCTTTTGGTGGTTGTTTGTTTGTTGGGGTTTTTTTTAATTCTACTCCTGTTTGTGGTGTTCTGGTACTTCCTCTTTGATTTGTGGCTGGTTTTGGTTGCCTCCTCACAGTATTCTGAACAGCCTTCTTTGGATGTTAACTGCACTGCGTGGAAAATGCAGATAACTGATTTGAAAATACCCATTTCCCTTAAGAGTTTGAGGACAGAGCAGAAATTTCAGCCCTGGGTTTTTCCTAAACCCCTTTCTCAATTTAAATTATGTACCTTTGAACTGAAACTTTTCTTGCTTATTGAATCTATTGGTACTGATTTTTGTGAAGTATTTTAATAGCTGACTTAAGGGCAGATTTTGTGTGAGTCTTGTCAGACAGGCTTTGAATATGGCTTTTTCAAGCTAGGGAAATGTCTGGATCGTTCATTCAGACAGTCACTTTTGTCTTCTGTCACATTTCCACTTTGTATCTGGAACCGTCAGAATATTAATTCAGGAGTATGCTAGGGGTTTGGCTGAACAAACCACTGAGGGGAATTTGTATCTGCTGCTCATGTTGTGATGTACATCTCAAGTTACTTCAGACACAGTTTTTAACTATGATTTACATGTGTGTGAGGCTTAAAAGTTACAGGGTAAATGAGCTTTGATCCAAATGTTCACAGGTAGTTCCTGCACATACAATCCTGCCTCTTTAATTTCTGTAGAAATGTGTCACCTGAAGGTTGGGAGAAATCTGTCTCAGGTTTGTGGTGAGCAACTCACAGCATGCAAACTGCTTATGCCAAATACTCTCTTAGGGCCTCTCCGAGCTCCCTTGGAGTTTGCTTTGAAGGGGCAGCCATTAACCAAGACTTGGATGAGATCCTTCAGTGGCTCTCCTGTGTTCACAGACTGATAAGATCAGTCCTCCAGTATGTGCTCTAAACCGGTTTTTCAGGGTGGTTAATTACCATTTTGCCACTGGTGCTTAAGTGAGTGAATAGTGAAATGCCACACAGTGCTAGAGGCAGAATGTAAAGAATACTTAAGTAATATAGCAGCTTCTTTTGGCTTTAATTTTAATTTTGACTATCAATGTACACTGCAAAAGAAGGCTTTCTCTCCAGCTATCCCCGGCAGTAACAGTTCGTGCATCTTCTGTGCCTGCATATTAATTCTATTTTTTCAGTCATGCTTTTAAAATATTCTCATTTTTCTGTGTAAGGAAGCTAAATACATGATGTTACTGAGAGATTGAGGGTGAGTAAATGCCCACTGGCATTGGCACTTGTACCTTTAGAATTTGGCATTTGGAGGTCTTTTTCTATATGCCTTGTTTGCTGTAGTTTGTCTTTAGTTTGTCTTCATATCAGATTTTGTGCCAAAAAAGTAATCTGAAGATAAGCTGCACTTTAATTTGTAGTAGCCTCAAACTAATACAGCAAAGTAGGCTGAGGGAGAAACCTGTAATACTTGCCTGAGTTGTCTGGAAACCTGTCAGTAGTTATTCTAGACCTAACATCAAGCTCTCTACTCCCTGTAGAACAGGTTTTGCTGTATTCTGTGCTATGGTATGATGTTCCTGAAACATTTAACAGCACAAACGGGGATAAGAGAATACCAAGAGTGTCTCTACCTGTTCGAGGCCTGCTCCGTGCCTGTCATTGCTCTGTGTGGCATTTGTTGTGCTGCTACAAAATGTGTATTGGTAGTCCCCTACCTGCAGGCCAGGGAGAATTTGGAGTGTGAGGCTGGAGGCTTGGGCAGGAGTGCAGTGTCCCTGGCAGGCAGGGCCAGAACAGCTGGCACCGAGTCCTGCAGGCCAGGCTGGGCTGAGGCAGGGATGGCTCAGGGCTCTGCTCGGATCCAGACCCGGGTACTTCCTGAGGGCTCCGTAGTGCAACCAGCGTGGTCATTCCTGGAAGCTCCAGGGCAGAGGGTAAGAGACTTCAAAGAGCAACAAATAACTGTTTATAAACACTGAATTTGGTTGGTTTACTTACCCTAAAGCCTAAGAAACCAATATAAAGGACATTTTAGCCTTCTGCTGGTTTTAGTTTCAGGATTCTACTGGAGCTTTCCTGATACTTAGAAATGGGTTTTTTTTGTCTTTAAGAGTAGACGCATTGTCACACAGCTGAGGTACTTCTTGGTAGTGCAAGGAAAGAACTAAATAGTCCCAAAATGTGAGTTTGACAATTGCACACCTGTACTGTTTCCTGATGTATTTAGTGTATGTTTTCATGCTCAAAACATCTGCCCATTTTAGCGCTTTCTTATTAATAGGTAAGGCTATCTTCAAAGGAGGCAATTCATAAAGATGATGGAGTTTTTAAGGCTCCTGCACCACCTCCCAAAGTGATAAAAACTGTGACAATACCTACTCAGCCCTATCAAGAGATAGTAACTGCATTGAAATGTAGGAAAGAAGACAAAGAAGTAAGTATTCTTAACAAATTTTTAAGATAAAGAATTACTAGTAATCCTAACTACTGAAGGAACAGTGTCAAAATGAAATTTGGCTTTCCTATTAAAATAATATTTTTATCTGAATAGTTGAATGGCCTTTATTAACATCTTAATGTTTCCTTGCACTTAAAACTGAATACATTCTTAAACTGTGCTTGTTAAGATTATAATCAATCCCAAGAGCAACTTACTTAGGTCAAAATATTTGTCTTTTCCAGTTATACACTGTTGTTCAGCATGTAAAACACTTCAATGATGTAGTGGAATTTGGTGAAAATCAAGAGTTCACAGATGATATTGAGTACTTGCTAAGTGGATTGAAGAGCAATCAGCCCCTAAACACACGTTGCCTTAGGTAAGACACCTTAATATAAAACACTGAACCTGTATTTAAAAGAGATAGTGAATTAAATATGCATCAGGGAAGTGACCATGCTTTAAAATGTCATTGACATTTATCTGGTACTTCTGCTGTGAAGAATAAAATTTGAAAATGATAATAAAGATTGTATCTTGTGAATAATCAAAAGCAGTATGGCTATGAAGATGAAATAGAAAATTGTGCAGTAAGAGACATCTTGAACACACTTGTTATCCTTGCTGTAAATTAGAAAAATACCTTCTGGTAACTTCTCTTTGTTTAGTGCATCTTATGTGTGATATTTGTTCTGGTTTTAATGCAAATTTAATTCTAAAATAAAATCCCTAAGACTGCAGAGTTTGATGAAAATCTAGAACTCAGGTGATAGTGAGATAGTATTTAACTCCAACTGCCTGTTCATCATCTTCTGGTGAGAAATAACATAACCGGCACACACTAGAAGGACTGAGGCATCAGTATTAATTGGAAGCTTCCTTAACTTGTCTTGGACTACTCATTGCAGTCTTAATATTCAAGTTATATATTAATGTGAAGTTAGCAGCAAAAATGTTTGCCGTGCTTTGAAAAAGTTTGTGACTTAAAACTGGTGTCAGTTGCGTGGGCATGAAAACAATGATAATAATACTAAATATAATAACCATGCAACGATATTTTTCATATACCTAAATTTTCCTCTCTGTTCAGTAAAACTAAAGTAGTAGAGAAGGAAAAACTTGAATCCATGGAGAGAGGTGATGGCAGTGCTTTATTTGTGATTTGACTGGCTGAGAAAAAGCTTTCTATGCCTCTAAGAGAGCTACTTTAAAATTTATTTGTTCCTCAGAAACTAGCAATGAATATTGTTGCTGGAGTATAAATACAAGAACTCTATAATCCAGTTTGTTTATACACTATGAGAAGAATGAATTACTACTATAATGACAGTTTAGGAGTATTTTTCATATGAGTGCTCCTTATTTGCTCATGTGGCAAACTTATTAAGATTTTAAACTAATTCTTTCCAGATTTATATAATGGAATGTAACTTACATAAACACAACAAAAATCTTTTCTTTCAGTTAACAAATTAAAAGAAAAGTGTTTTTCCTAAGGAAATCAATGTGTAAGGATAGGAGTAGACGTAAAAGACTCAAACAGATAGGTGAGCTCTAACTGGTGCTGTTGTGATTGGAGACAGAAAGACCACTTGTTCTTTTAAACACCTCACTGTATGAATCTCCTACAGGCAGATTCCTCAGTAGTCATGGAAGACTTGATTGCAGAATCCCTCCCACATTAGTGCACATTTAAAAGCGATGTATTTTTAGCAGTTGTTCTGTTGCAGTGTGCTAGAAACGGCAGACAGCTTACTGAGAAAGCTAGGGGAAGGCTGCCATTTTTAAAATAAACTTTTATGCTGGTCACTCATTAGACTGATATATTTGTCAGATTTTTTCTGAATTCTATAGTGTTTCCATCGATCATAAATGCAGCAATAAATATGAAAAAAAGTTTTATGTATAAGTAATGTTAGGCATGAGTGTGACTAGTCAGTTAATTAGATAACCATTAGATAGCAATGGAAGCTCACAGTTACAATTTCTGATAATGCCTTGGTACGTAATGAGCTCTCCCATGTCTCTAAATGAGAGCTTCATGCTTCATCCATGGCACTTTACTTTCAATTTAACTATTGGAAATTTTCAGCTTTTTTTTTAAGAAGCAAATTCAGGCTGCTCTTTAAAATCCTGGTTTTAGCCAAGCTTAAAATAAAATACACAGTTTCGTGCTGATAAGCAACTTGAATAAAACACTGCTCCCCAGTCACCATTCACCACTTGCAAACCTGCCTTACACAGATTTTAGAAGAAACATTCCAACAGTCTGCCAGGGTCTGAGGCATGTGGACAGTCATGTTTTGAAGACTTGTTTATCTGCTGTTCTTGTTAAATGTGGTCGTTTCAGCTGTTCTAACGCAGAGTTGGTTTTCTCCAGTGTAATCAGCTTGGCGACCAAGTGCGCCATGCCCAGCTTCCGAATGCATCTGAGAGCACACGGGATGGTAGCCATGGTTTTCAAAACACTGGATGATTCCCAGCACCATCAGGTACGGATACATTGTAGATTTCATTGATGTTTGGTGATACCTGTCTGCTTGATCTTTGTTCAAGATCAAGCATCCAGTGTAGTGTGTACTGATGTGTGTGTGTATACATATATATATATATATATATGTAGAGTATAGTGGATATAACGGTGCCTCTGGGGTCAGTGGCTCCATTTTAGAAAGCATTCATTAGTGGCATGAAAAATTAGAGCACCTGTGTTCCACTGACAAATTCTTTATTCCACTGTTGATATGCTTCTGGGTTTGGAAATTATTTTTTAAAAAATTAGGGGTTTTATAAAAATGGATTGTGCTTTGGATTGCTATTTTATGTATTCTTTTAAGCTTTTTTAAGAGTTTTATTGTTGTATTTTAAATTCTTTCCAATACATTTGAAAGGAATCCTTCCTCCTTATATTTAGAGATGGCTCTAAGTGCTCGTCTCCAGACTTGCTGATATGGGAATTACCACCTCTTCTGTAGCTGTTGTAGGGATTTTTTCATGTCTGGTGCTTGTGTCCTTGAGCACTGCTGTAATTGCAGGTTTAGAATGCCTTGAGCGTCTATAATGTTGTGTTGGATTCTAAGAAAGGTAAATTTCAGCTATTTATGGTAACATGACCTGAGAGTTAAACTGAAGCAGTTTTGTTTTCCTTCTTATCGATGTTACCTCTGTGGGGTATTCCTTGAGATATTTTTACAAAAGCTGAAAAGATGAGATTTACTTGACATGGGTAGTAGATATGTATATCAGTCAGGTTTATAATTTTCTGTAATAGCTCTAGAAGAATGCCATACAATGCAGAATGCAACTTTGCACCCACAGAAATAGACATTTCAGAGATGGTATTTGGCATCTTACTGTGGGTGGGGGGAAAAAAGCTATAGTTTTAACTAGCCGATTTAGAATAATAGCTTATTTTCCATCTCCCTCAAAAATTAGCAGTGGCTAACTGTAAAACATAGGGACCAAGTTCAATGAGTTCATTATTTTGTGAGCTGTCAAAATAGTGCCAAGTGATACTAGAAATAAAAGAAGTACAGTCGCTCTATTTAGGACAGTTGCCACCACTGAGTTGCGGGAGCTCGGCAGAGGACAGCTACAGTTCCTTGGAAAATGTACAAGCTTGCTGGGTGTATTTTTGGCTGTATTTTAACAGTTACCATTATTCCTTCATTTGCAAAAGTACTAGCACATACAGTTCAAAAGGAAATTGCGTGCTATTATTAGTCTGCAGTAACAAAAAGCATTGATTATGTTCACTATTTTCAGTATATTTGATGAAATGCTCCCTTTTGTCAAAGAAAAAAGATTGGTAGTTAATGTTTGAATATAGTTACAGTACCTTCTTGGTACAGGTTTTACAGTGTTGTGAAATTACAGATTTATCAAACTGCTCTTGATGAATGCTAATAGATATGCCCTAACTACTGACAGTATGTGCTTCGACACAGTTATCTCTGGATGAGCACGCTGTCTTTCTGTACTACCCTTTCATTCAATAATTATTTCACTGAAATTTTAGTTTTTTCCAAATCAATAGAAGTTTCTCCACTAAATCTCAGTTCAAAGTAACTCAAGAATGATAAATCACACTCAACTTTGCATGCGTGGCTCAAATCCCTGTAAGATAAATAAGGCCTGAGCTAAAAATGCACAATTATTTGGTTAATATTTTTTTAAAGTATTTTGAAGGTGGGAACCGCCACAATGACATTGTTAATGGAAACAAAAAAGAGTTTATACTGCATTCATTGTTCTGATACAATGGAATAGACTGAGTGTGTAGGGGACTCTTAACATTTCCATAAGGAGTATAAAGTAGCAGTTGCATACTGGCAGTTGGCATTTCTTTAACCAGCAGGGAGAACAAAACAACCAGCTATCTTACTGAGCTATGCCCAAAAGTAACCACATGAAAATTACTTGTTCCACCAAATTTTTCTTGTAGACTTGTGTTTAAGCATAAGTTTTTAATCGACTTTGTCTCTTTGGAGGTGCTCTGTAAAGATTTTGAAGTATTTTTAATTTTTAAAATAAAAACTGTATTTCCATTATAGCTGTCAGTAGTTAAGCACAAAAATGTGGTTTTGTAATGTCTTCAGCATGTGAATAACTTAAAAAAAGATAAAAGTGCATTATATGTAGTGCTGAACCCTAGAAAATAACCATCTGTTCCCAGAAGCTGGAGTATAAATAGAACAAGCAAGAGAAGACAAGGATGAGAGTGGGTGTAAATGGTCTGCCATTTCTGGAGTGTATGTTCAAACCAGGATGTTTTCCTGAATCTGTAGAAGTATGGAGTGCAAATCCATAGTTAGATATGCTATGAAATTTATGTCTAGAGCAAATTCTATTTATTTTACTTTTTTCTCTTCTCCACGTTTATTTGGAAGCAGAATGTGTTTTATGTATCTTGAGCAATAGAATGAGATGGGGGAAGCTCACCCGAAGAAACCACTCTTCTACTGCGTTCTGTAAGGGTGGCATTTGGAAGGATTGATTTGGTTCTTTGGTAATTTTTTTTGTTCTCTTAGGATACTGATGGAAAATGAGTTGGACGAACAATTTTCCCCTCATTCTGAGCTCAGAATTGTGTGTATGATAGGTCATGAGATAGCTTTCAGGCAGTGTGGTTAATTAAACACTTAGAGAAGATCAGAGCAAAAAGTAGAATTGTTTTATTCAAGATGAAACCAGATGAGGCCTATAGGGACTAGGAGAAACCAGTTTTAGAAAACCTGTGTCACTGGTGTGAAGCTACAGCAGGTTTGTTCCATGCTGTGAGCACCATTCACATTTGAGGTCCTTCCTTTTATATCGTCGCTATTTTCCTGTTGCACATCAGCATTTGGAGGCTTACTGGCCTGAATCCCTTCTGTGTATGTGCTGTGGCAGGAACCTGGCTCTTGTTACACAGAGCCAGTCCATCCTTTTTGCTTTTCCAGCAGACCTCCTGCAGCCTAAAACCTCCTGCATCAGGTCTTGGTCCCTTCTGATCACATTTAAGTATCTTGAAAGCTTTGTGGCAGGTCTGAAGGGAAGTGTTGGGAGAGCTGATGCAGAGGGAAAAAGAACCATTACTCCCTTCATAGTGGAAAGCTGGTTGGGTTGAAAAGAAGGGAGTCTGGAACAGGCAAGGGCTTGGTACAGAGGTTTTACAGAATGAGTGTGATTGCCCTTACCGGACTTTGGAGTACCTGTAAAGCATTTCTGAGTAATGATCTAAGAACAGTCTCTGACTTTTTGAAATGCCTGAATAATGGCAGCCCAGATTATAAATTCAGCACTTTCCCTCTGTTAACTGCTGCATACTTTCTAGTTCATAGAAACTCCCTTGGGGCCTTGAGCATTTATTTTTAAACTGGGAAACTCACCTAGGTAATGCTGGTCATTAAAAAATAGTTCGTCATAGATGTTGAAGTCCCACATTGGCTGAACAATGATTAGCTAACCTATGGTTTCTCTGGAATGCGTGTGCTCCTGTGTCCTGTTTTAATCACTGCCATTCTGGAAAAACCCAGTTCTTCAAGGAACCTGACATGTATAGTTTAAGACAGCTGCAAGTAAATGAAGAGTAAACAATTTCTGTAATTAAAATGATAAAATTCCAAGGCTTACTGGAGACAGTTAATGAAAATTAAGGGTAAACAATGTATACCCTCTGCAGACGAGTCTCATAGATGCTTTCTGCCTTACATCTGGCAAGGCTGGAGTAATGATAAAACGCTGGGGTATTGATGTTTATAGCTAAGAGTTTGTTGTGGCTTTTCTTTAACGACTCTGTCTTCATGTATTCATGAAAGATGTAGATTTGGAAACCCTTCCTTCAGTAGGTCGTGTGCATCTTTGGTAGTTGGTCAGATTAAAGTCTTTATTCACCTGAGGATTTCCTTGACTCAGACAGGAAGGAGTTTTGACATAGCTTTTGATAGACTGTCAGCTGCCTAATCCTGTTTGGGAAATGCTGATACTGCTTAGTATGACCAGGTATGATTGTTACGTACTTCTAAAATAAACAGAGCAGATAATGATTGCTTTGGTGGTTGGCTGAGCTCTAAACAAGATGTTAATCTGCTATGACACAGAATTCTGCTCTTTCGTGCTGAGCTGTACAACATTTATATTCCAGTGTTAGTTTGTTTCCGTATGTAACTTGCCTTACACAGAAACAACTGTGATGGATGCATGCAGCATGTTGGCTCTTGAGGGTTGAACTCGGTGGGACGCACACACCCCACACACCCCCAGCTCTCAACTCCTCCAGTTGTTGCCAGAGGTTTCTGACAGTTTTGTGCCCAGCACACTTCTGTTCCCAGTGAACATTTCTCTTCTTTCCTGTAATTTGGAGCTCCGTGCTCAGTGCAAGGGCTGTACGTAGACACCAGGGATGGGTAGCTTTGCTTCACTGTTGTCTGTCCCTTCCTGACAGTCAACTTCTGCCTTGGCTTTTCTGGATCCCCTTGAAGGTAGAATTTAATTCCTTCTTCAGGAAGAATTAAGTGTTCTTTAGCCAGTCAGATGTCCCTCTACGCCAATTCTGTGTAAGATATGGGTGGTCAGGTTAATAACATTCACGTGTTAAGGACTGATGGGGATGAGGCACATGGGGAAGCTGGTGTATACTCTGGCTATTTCCAAAAAGCAGAATTCCCCTGGAAATAAAATGTGTTTATTCTGGAAAAGTTTGGATAAACTATTACCTGACAGACCCGTTTGGCAGAATCAGAATTTATGTCCCCAGGCACTCCTCCCCTGCAGACATTGTCCCCATGATCTCTGGATTTTCTGGTGCTGTCACCAGTTCATCCCCTCGAACCAGAATGTTCACCTACCTTGCTGTGTGCCCTGGGCTTTTTCACTTTGTTCCCCTGCCATCTGTCTCTTCTGTAACACTATTGGACTTACTGTTTCTTATTCTGTATGCAGCACTGAGTCCCTAAAAAGCAGAAATCCCTGCTTTTCCACTAGGGCTTTGTAAATACATTGAGTGCTTTATGTCTCAGTTCTGTTTGCTAGGAGAACGCATTAGTAACTTGCTAGAAGGAATCTGCATTCAACAGTGAGTGCTCATGTGGGTGCTAAGACTGGGACCTGTCAGGCATTTGCTTTTATAAATCTTCAGCTTGTTTATTAAAAATGGTAAAAGGTCTGCCTAAAGTGATTAGTAAAAGCTAACTGTTTTTTTTTCTTTCTCTCCCAACCCAAGAATTTGTCACTTTGTACAGCAGCTCTAATGTACATCCTGAGTAGAGATCGCTTGAACATGGATTTAGACAGAGCTAGTCTAGATCTGATGATACGGCTTCTGGAATTGGAACAAGATGCTTCCTCTGCCAAGCTGCTGAATGAAAAAGACATGAATAAAATTAAGGAAAAAATTCGGAGACTGTGTGAAACTGTTCACAACAAACATCTTGATCTCGAAAACATCACGGTGGGTAACATGCTTTTATTGGAAAGCCTTGGCAGTTGTGGAATGCGTAATAAAATGGAACTTGCAAGCATCATCCTTCATTTCATATCCCCAGCGAAGGATTCCTGGTGTTGTATCTACCTTCGATGTATACCTGACTGCACTGCAAGTGTTGTCTTCTTTAAATTTGAAATTTCCTTTTTCAGAGGTTGCTGGTAGGATAAAGTTAGGATGTTCTTCAGCTGAGTCTCCATCTGCCCCTCCTAAGGGTAGCTGGTTACAGGGAGCAGTTTGCAAACAAGTAACACTAAATAATTGTGTGTTTGAAGACCACACTTAGATTATTTGACTCCATTTCCTTGCCTAAATTTTATAAGTACTTTCACAAACAAGTAGAGGTTTGTGCATGGGAATAAGAGTATTGTGTGCTAAATTCAAAATGTGGTGCAGGTTTTCCTATTAAAAAAAAAATTACTTGCAGAAACTGAGTTTTCCCTGCCCAAAATGTGCTGGCAGTTCTGTTGCTTACCATGAGTGTGGATGAATTTTTTTCCTTCCTATCTCAAACATGCTTGCTCTTTATGAAAATACCTTCATCTGCAGCAGAGTGAACTGGTTCTGTTTTAAAATAAATTTGGCCATGGTTTGATGCTAGCATCAAGCTGTCTTAGAAAATAAAAAGGATAAGTTGCAAGGCTTTTTAGAAGAGTGTATTTAAAGAATTGATTGACAGATTGATTAGATGAGTGGCCATAAATGACAAAAATAAGTAATGTGTTTTTGCTTTTGCCATATTTCAGTATAGTGGATGTTAGTATGATCTTAATTTTTTACATCCTGTAATACAGTCTTTTCAAGATTCTTATTGGGGTTATTGCCATTTTTTGTGTAATGCTTATACTCAGCGGGAGAAGCTTCTGATTTATTGCTTATGAAGTGAGCTTTTCAGAGCTTTGTCTGTGCAAGTAATGCTCCAACTCCTGGCAGTAATCCACAGTCAGGATTGTGTTCCATTCAGTTAGACTAAAAGAGGATGTGCCTTGTTGAGCAGGCATTTTCTTTTGTAGCTTTTGGGACTTTTGTATCAGTTTAGGAAGAGTTTTGTTGGGGTGTTTTCCCTCCAAATTCTGGCTGTGGAACAGAGAGCTGAATTGGTACGAAGAGTCACTATTCTGTAGCTTTAGCAAGAGCTGAATTTTGGGTGAGGAAGATAATAGCCGTGACATCACTGTTAACCTTGGTAATCAGATCGTGGTGACAATGGGTGACAAATTCCAATTTTAGGCTTGTATCCTACAGACGTATGAAAGGTGCAGGTAGGGGGCTTGAATTAACTTTCTGGCCTTGGAAATCTGCAAAGGAAGAATGAATTTGGGATTATATTCTGCACTTTCAGTTTACAATATGAAAATACCACCACAGAATGAAATTTGTTCTCTAGGTGGTGGCCAGCTAGGATTTGGTATAATCAGAGTCTTTTTTCAGTGCTGTTTTGGCACTGAAGGCAGCTCACATAGCAGAGTTTGTCGGTGCCAGGATATCTCTTGCACTGTAGAATGTAAGACAGCTCCCTTTATTAAGCATGGAACAGCTGGTGCAGGTTCCTCATTGCTAAAGCATCCAGCCACAAAGACCACTGTCTCCTGCTTGAGCTTTTCTCATATTCATAATCTGATCTAGCCTGTTGCTTTTTTATGAACTGTAATTCTGTTCTTGTGTTGTCTTAGACATGAGTTTTAAAAAGAGAGAATGTATCAAAAGGGACTGTGTCTTGTGAGGAAGTTATTTATGAGTAAAGAGCATTAATATCCTAGGCCATCAGTTTCAGCTGTTTTATCTGAGGGTTTTTCCCTGAGGCAGCTCTATTTCTTAAATTTATTTCGAGCTGTTTCTGTAAATGCATTGAATATTGTAGTACCTCACAGATGGAAACTGGTTTCCTCCCAGCTGCACCATCTAGAAGCAGAGACTGTGTAGTATTTAGAGAATATTTGCAAGCCAAATGAGATGATTAGGTTCTCTTCCAATTTAAAATAGTAGTGGTAAGTTGAGACAATAATGAACTTTGTATGTTGAAGATCAAGCTGCTTTCATGTAGATCCCTGTCAGGAGATACAATAAGTAATCTCTGTTTTGTACCAGATGACAGGCAGAAAATGCAAACAAAAATGCAAATCTTTTAGGGGTAGAGAAAAGCTCTGAGCATTTTCAGACTCAGACATACTCAGTGAGAAACAGGAGGATTGCAGCAGATGCTTTTATACCTCCAGTTTGTGCCTAAGCAGTCACACCTTCGCTTTTTTGAATCCTACACAGATCAGGCGAAGGTGATCATTTTGTCTCCTGCTTTCCTCAGACAGCGTTGTTTGTGTGTCTGTCTAGAAGTTAGGCTGGACTAAGTTTTGAATATTCAAAGGTTCTGTTTTCTTTAATGTTAAAACATAAACCCAGAAACTGAAAAGGAGGTGTGTGCAGGTTGAATTTGTTCTGGGCTCGTCGTGCTGGATTAGAAGAAGATAAAACCTAGCCTTCACCTCAGCAAATGGCCCTCACCTGTCCGTGAGCACAGCCCTCTGTAGCTCACGCTTTTGCAGCTACCTCCTCACTGTTGCATCATAACAAAAACCTTCAGGAGTGACTTTTCTTTTCAGATGGTGAAAGGGGTTATTCTGCTTTTCACTCTCAGCATAAGTCTGAAAGCGTAAGGGGACCATGTTTTGAGCCTTTGGTGTTAAAATTTTGTAGTAATTGACAAAAAAAATTGAATATAGTGGATTACTTTGCTCAAAAACAAAAGGGTTACAAAGTTTCATTGCTTTTATTTAAAAAAAAGAAAATTAATGTTCTTATTAAGTATTTACAATGATTATGTTCTTCTGGAGTTACTTGAAGTCTCATTGCCCTCTAGCAGAAAACTAATCACTATATTTTAAATATGGTGTGGCCTTTGAGCTTTTGTGGTGAAGGTATTCAGGAAGTTAACTAACGCACTGTAGATTTGCTGCTGCTTGTGTTCTCTTGATTCCCACAACACTTTGCTGACCCAAGGATGCTTCCATTTGCCCTGGAGAAATGCTGTTACTGTTATGCTCACAGTGACAGTGTGGTGCAGGGCTTGCTCCTACAACCCAGAAACAACTTTGGGTGGTAACTCTTCGTTATCTAATCTTCAACTTTCTTTTCCTCCTTGGAAATCGAGTATTTTGAAAGCAAGGAAAGCAGCTGGAGATGCTGGGGGGGTGGGGGGAGGGTTCATGCTAAGACAGTGGAGTGTTTGCTCAAGCCTGGTGAGTACTGTGTGACTTCCATTTGCAGGGAGTGAACTTACTTTACTGTTGTTGAATTTATATAGGTGTTCTTCTTTTTTTTCAAAAAAAGTATATCAGTAAATAGAATAAGATTTCCTACAGTGGTTCAGTTTAATTACTTTATTCTGTAGGTTTAAAATTATAAAAACACAAGGAAACCTACATTGGAAGCAAATGTGATCTATGAGCAGCCAAGCCAATGTACCTGAGAGACTGAGCTGTGTTCACTGGGGATTTTCTTGGTTTTTTACTGCCTGGCTGATTTGTCCATTTCCTTCCTCCACTTGTTTCTTTTGATATGAAGAGAAACAGATGACAGGAGTCTACTCGGGTTTTTCAGCTATTAATAAAATAAAGAAAATTTGAAAAGGCAAAGTACCTTTTTTATCAGTATTGTCCTTTTTTTAAGATATGCATATTTTCCAGTCTGTTCTTGCTCCCTCTGGTGGTTCTTCTACTCAGAATCTGTACTTCCATTTTTATGGTTTTCATATGACGTATATTTGTATGACTTGATATATTGGCTACAGCTGCAAATGATGATTTCACTAATTCCAGAACCTAACTCTTTCAGACTGGGCATTTGGCAATGGAGACATTATTGTCTCTCACCTCAAAGCGAGCTGGGGACTGGTTTAAAGAAGAACTGCGACTTCTGGGTGGTCTGGATCATATTGTAGATAAAGGTATAGTGGGGATACTGCTTTGTCACCATGAAAAAATAGTGAAGCGTAGCAAGATGTTTGCTTTTTGTAATGTTCATTTCCTGTGGTTAAAAATAGAAATATTATGTATTTTTTTCTTAGCAGTGTTAAAAATAAAGTACACAATTCAATATGAAGTTACTGAGAAATAGCAGTGACTTTAATCTGTTACATGTGGGATTGAAATTAGTTTCATATTAAACAGAATGTGTAAAGTGTTGCATTATAATGTGTGAGATTAAAAATGGTTTAAGCTTGGATAGAATGCTGGTACATATCTCTGTACAGCACGCTTATTCTAGAGTAGAATCTCCTTTATAGTCTTCTAGAATTATTTTCAGACCAGATATTTTTAAACTAAATATACCAAAGGAAGTAAACACTTCAAGAAGAAATGGCTGGGAGGGGGAAGGGGAACCGTTGATTTCATTGTTTTTTCAAAGATATGTCTCAGTTACTGTGGTTTTGATCAGAATCTCACAGGTAGGAAAAGGGACATTTCCAAATGAATTCTTGACCTGAATAAAGCTTGGTCTTAAGTGAGCAGAGGGAGAACAAAGGAAGGATTGGAGAGATGAAAGTATTTGATTTGAACACAGTTTCAAGTTACGGTTTCAGGCTTGTAAAGTGTGGGAAGTGTGTGCTTGCCCTACCTCTTTCTTCTTCTGAAAGACTCCCTTAGAGTTAAAGAACACAGTCGTGTGCTGGACACTGTTATTGGCAGGAGAAAATAAAATATATGGTTAGGTAATTTGTAACAACAATCTTGTAAAGACAAAATTGTAAGGTTTGTTTTTTTCATTTACTTGGAGAAATGAAAAATTTTGGAGTGCTGATCGTGTCTTCATGGTTGTTTCTTGGCATTGGAGGTGTGCAAAGTGTAAAACAAGGTTGATAGCAACTCTTGAGTAGCTGTTAGTTTGTACACCTGGCTTTTGAAGACCTCTTACTTACGGAGGAAAACAACTTCTTTTTGTGTTTAGTTAAAGAATGTGTGGATCACCTAAGCAGTGATGAAAACGAAGAGAAGTTGGTTGCTTCGTTATGGGGTGCAGAGAGATGTTTACGGGTCTTAGAAAGTGTGAGTATGAGCAGATCCTTTGCATTTCTGAAAGCTGCTTCTTAAGCAGACCTGTTCTGGTTTACATTCTTTCAATATGGAGTCACATTATAGCTCTGTAATGTTGATTAGTTTTTTATAGACTGTACTAACTTTCTAATGCTTATCAGTGTTTCTGTAGTGTTTGAAAATTTAATTTACTATTCTGTATGTGTGTACTGCGTTCCAAGATTATTTCTGGTAAGAATAACTGCATGTAAATGATTCTTTTTCTTAAGTTCCTACAAAAAGCTGCTGTTTATGGATGTTGTTTTTGAGGCATGAGTTTGACACTCTAATGTGTGTCTAGTAATAACTCATCATTATAGAAGTGGGATTTTCTTAGAAGCAATAAATCAATTTTAAGAATTGCTACTTTGAACCATCAGCTGGGGAAGTGCTGAAAGAGAAAATTGCCCTGAAAGGCAAACGAGTCCTGTCGTCAGTTGAGTTTGTAAATGCAGATGGTAAATATTTCTTTGAGAACTTAGAAGAAAACCAAAATACATGGTGGTACTTTTGTAGAGTTTACTTTACAGGAATGGTGTGTGTGTGTTTCTCTGCAATGCCTTGTTTTGCCAAGTTTGGTGTTTCTTACTGGTTTTACTCTGTTTCTGTTGTGATACCCTAAGAAAGCAGAAGAGCCTTGTTATGTTCTAGCAGCACATCTCCACACATCAGAAAACACTTGGGCTCAGAGTACAGGTCAAGGAATCTTGCTGAACACCTTAAACCTAAATTAGAGGGCAAATAGCTACAGTGGTCGCTTGTTTTCTTCACTAAAATAGGAGGACAGACTTAGAGAGTGTAAATGCAAGCTAAAAACTGACAAACGTGAACAATTGCTGAAGGATGTCTTAAAAATTCTCTTTACCTGTCTTCTCAGCAGTGAGAAAAAAAATTCAGATTCATTTTCTGCTTTTCTATTCAATAGATGGAATTGCCCAGCAACAGTAGAAGAACCTTGTATAGTGTTAGAATATTCAAATTTGGACTTATGGGTGTTTGTGATGTAGTAAGATCCTTAGAAACTTGGGAAAGATGACAAAATTCAAACCACACCAAATCATGCAAGTCCAAGAGAAGAACAACTATTGTTTCTCAAAACTGATTCCAAATCTCAGTCAAGGGAATTAGGGAAAGCCGTATGTGTTACCGTTGGATGTGTAATGAGCTCTCAGAAGTGGATTTGATGTCAAGTCCTTAAAATACCACATATATAATTGTATTCTCTATACTCACTTGGGATACTGTAGTCCCAGAATGTGGATTCAGGGTTCTGCTGTGGCAAAACATTCTGCTGCACGGTTTCTATACTTCATCAGGGAAGATGGTTTTATCTTCAGTGCCACAATTACTTAGAGATGAAAACTCCAAGGAAATACTGGAAAATGAGAAGTGAAAGTTTACACTGGATAATAGCCAAGAAATGTGGAACTGAATAAAGTGTAGTAGTAGTAAAAGGGAATGCTTCTCTTTCAGGGAAAAAAACAACTCTCCTATTTTTAATATTACTTTCTCCTTCTCTTTTTAGGTAACTGTGCATAATCCAGAAAATCAGAGCTATCTGATAGCATACAAAGACTCACAACTCATAGTCTCCTCAGCTAAGTAAGTTGTGGAAGAGATCCCAAAACCCCCCAGTTTTGCAAAATACCTCACATAATAGGGGGAAAAAAAAGAAATTGTTTATCTCATGGTTTATATTTGGGGTGAATAACCCCAAAATTTCCACTGTTGCTTTTCTTGAGTAAAGTTAATGTAGACGGGGGTATGGGCGACTACATGAGTACTGACAATGTGTAGTGCTGCTACTGTTGGGGCTGTAGAAGCTGCAGACTGTGGATTCAGCTCCTGCTGTACTAAGTAGGAACACAGAAGAGGGTGAAGTGACATTTATTTATTGTGTTTTCATTATGCTTAAGTGTTTACTGGAATGCAGCGTAGCAGAATTGACAGTGTAACTAAGAATTAAAATAGTGAAATTTTGTTCTTGGCATTTCTCCCTGGCAGAGGTTCTTGTACAAACACCTCTAGCCCATTTATCAATCTGGGTGAGGTCTCAGTTGGCTGGCAGAGCCTGTCTGCCCCTTGTATTGCTCTTCATAAGAGAACAAATGAAGCTGAAAGTTTGACTCTGCAGACCTCATTGGAAACATGATTTCATGATTATAGGTTAGATATTTGGAGTATTGCTTTAAATTAAAACAAAGCAAACCACATTTTAATACGTTATTTAAACCTGTATCTATTTCTGACATTTCTGGTTTTGTTTGTAACGGAAATCAGTGTTGTGGTTTAACATGGAACTCAGGTTATGCAGTAGCATCATGCCTGTGGTCCATTAGTGTTACAAGATTAAGATTTTACTGCTGGGAAGTCATGTGTCATTCCTTACTGAATGGAGATAGCTCTGAGAAGAGAACGAAAACATTCTGGTAACACTGTCAGAATCTTGTTATGTCTTGATGGTCGGAGGATATGAGAGGCTGGGTTTGTAAGAAGAGGAGATATCTTTTGTAAGACCACGTGATGAAGCTGGGAAGGAAAATTAACTTGCCGTTGAAATATCAAGTTGATAAAGCTCTAAGATTTCCAGGTTTTTGTTTTCACAATTTTCAGTTGAGCTTATAAAAGATTTTATAGGTGCTAAGTTTATTCTCTCTCCCTACAGACTGGGTATCAGTAAAATTCTGCATAAAGCTCTGTGTTTAAGGTTTTTTTCCTTGTGAAACAAGTATAAAGGTGGAATGCTCTGTGTGTTGTGAAGATAATTTTGTTCTGCACCTTCTCCCTGCAGAGCACTGCAGCATTGTGAGGAGTTAATCCAGAGATATAATCGTGCTGAAGACAGTATCTGTTTACCAGACAATAAGCCTCTGCCTCACCAGAATGTAACTAACCACGTGGGTAAAGCAGTGGAAGACTGCATGAGGGCCATCATTGGGGTCTTGCTCAACCTGACAAATGATAATGGTAAAACAACAAATTTTTTGCATATTCTGTGGTGAAGTGTCAAATAAACCATGAGTGTAAATACTTTTTTGTATTGGTGATGGCTTTACAAGTCCAGTGTAATAAAGCAGTTATGTGTGGTAGGTGTTTGCTTACAGCCCTGAGTAATTTGTCTTTGCAAGCTGGGTGAAGAATTGCAAGCATGGAATGTTCAGATGAGGGCTTGGGCTGTGTTGCTGTTGTACCGGGGACAGCGAGAAAACAACATAGATTCGATCCAGGAAAAAATGGAATTATTTATTAATTTACAGACTCATTTATAAATCTTAGTTCGCTTGAATGGCATAAGGTTATTGGTCCTTGACCATCCACTTCCCATAACGATTGGTTAAGCTCTACAACACCCATCTCAAAATATTTCTTCACAAAAATACTGCATAACATCTTGCACCTGCAAGATAAAGGGATTGGTTTACGAAAACCTCTAACTGTTTTCGGCCTGCATCAGTGTGAAAGCAAGGACTTTCACACGGACGCTGGCAGAAAGCTGGAAAATCTCTCAGTGACTGAGCCTTCAGCATCCACAGGGCTGAGAGAGGCTGGTTTGTCATTAGGGCCGAGAGGTTTTCATTAGGCTGCTTACCATTGTGAGTGTGAGTGTTCTCAGTACTGAGCCTCTGAACTCTCTTTGTTTGCAGAATGGGGTAGTACAAAAACAGGTGAACAAGATGGTCTGATAGGCACAGCGATGAATTGTGTGCTTCAGGTTCCAAAGTTCCTACCTCAAGAACAGAGATTTGATATTCGGGTGCTGGTAAGTTCTTGTGCTTGTTACATCAACAGAAAATGATTTGCCTCCTTCTTGTGCACTGAGCTGCTCTGGTTCCACATTAAGGAATAGTTTCCCCTACAGTTTTCAGTGACCATACCTGAAGTGAGGTACTTAAAGTTTCTGTAAGGATTTGGTGGGTTTGATGGGTTTTTTCCCTGTGTTTGGTGGGAAAAAGTGCACTGCTTGATGAACAAAGAGATTTAGCTAAATAAGCATGTAAATTACTAATTTTCAAACATCTTTTCAATTGTGGAAAAATGGTTTATATCACTGTTTGAGTTAAAGGCTTTTTCAGATTTACCTCAGCTTGTATGAAATGGGTCAGAGTGGCCTAAATAGCAGCAGTGAAATTGTGTATGTGAAGGATCTCTTAAGGACATGAGCTGAGGGTTGGACACCTGAATCCCTAACCTGTAAATGAATCCTCAGCTCCAAAAAGGTTTTCATGTTCAGAATTGGAAAAACAGAGATTCCTGCATAGAAGTTCTCCTGTACAGGGATCTCTGCTTTGCCTTGTATTTCATTAAATCCTGATCTCTGTCTATCAGACTGTTTCATAAGTTGTGTATTCTCAGAAAGATAAGGCCTGAAGATGTTATCTGAATATATGTATTTTGCTAAGTTATCTTTTTTCCAATGTGTATAATCCTTTTTGACTCTCCAATCTTGCAGGGATTGGGTCTGTTGATCAATCTCGTAGAGTACAGTGCCCGGAACAGGCACTGCCTTGTCAATATGGAAACATCGTGTTCTTTTGACTCCTTGTGTACGGGCGAAGGAGACGAAAGCCTAAAGATAACTGGACAGATTGATGCTGTTCAGGCTTTAGTGCAGGTGAGAAATGTTTTTCCTGCAGTAGTTACCATTTCTCATTACCAGACTGTCGGGGGGAAGGGAGAACTGGGCAATGAAAATGTGTCAGCTTTTCTGTTTAGCATTCGAGGAGTGGAGCCAGGGGTAGGGGGAAGCTCACAAGCCTGGCTTTTGCAGTACTGTCTATTACAGAAACAGCTTCCACAGACATCCGGTAAAACTCTTTTGTTCCTATACAATTTATTTCTAGTTTTATTGTTCCTAGATTATTTACTTTGAGTTCTGTTTTAAATCCAGCTGTAAGCTACTTTTCTCTTATATACTTTGCTTCCATAGATTTTTTTTTAAGTACTATGTTTTTGGGAGTTGGCAAATTTAAATTAAAAGACAGGATCATAATTCATAAAGGCAATAAAATACAGATGTAATGATTATGGATGTGAAACAGTATTCTTAAATACTGTATTGACTAGCTTGTTAAAAAAAAGAAAGCCACCAATAATTTTGGTGAATGAGTTTCACCATGCAAACTAAAATGAAAAAATTGAAAGGAAATTACAGATGTCTTGTTTCAGTGGAGGTAATTTTATGTATGCTTTTAGCAGTTGTATTTAACTTTGTGAAATAACTGTCCAGCAGCAGACAAAAAAAATCAATTAAAAAGTAATATTAAATATCTTTATGTATGTAGCTTGGCAAAGCAATATTTAAAACTGGTGGCTGTATGGTTTGGGAAATAATTCACAAGAAATAAGTGCACAATATGAGATTCCTGGTTCATTCACATTCTTGCTAAGTCATTTTAAATGACTCCTTCGTATTTGTGCTCTAAGAAAGCCAAGAGGGGATAGGTAGCGTGAAAAGACAATGAAAATTGGTAGAGAACAAAAATGGACAGGAAATTATGGCAGCTTTTAGTCTTCAAGCCATGCCTCAAGGAAAGTGATTAAACATTTACAGTGCCCAAGAGGAGCCTGGCAAGTGGTTCAGCACCAGGGAGGGAGGTCTTGCTGTGGAGCACGGCGCTAGTCTTGGGCCAGATTATATTTTCCTTTGAAGAGGGAAAGCCTGTTGTTGAGAAAAGTCTTGAAGACTATTTGTATTAAGTGAACAGGAAATAAACCTAGAAGTATTAACTCAATGTGTTCAGGGTTTAGTTTCTAACAGAAGTTTTCCTGGAATTCCCCCATTAGCTGTTCCTGGAGTGTGAGCGAGCGGCACAGCTGGCCGAGAGCCAGACGGACGAGCTGATTAAAGAAGCTCCCACTTCTCAGCATGATAAGAGTGGGGAATGGCAGGAGACAAGTGGGGAGATCCAGTGGGTCTCCACAGAGAAGTCAGATAGTACTGAGGAGAAGGATAAGAAGGAGGAAGATGATGAAGAACTTGATCTTAATAAAGGTAACGTTGTCTGGCTGTGATGAGCTCAGAAAAGACAAAGAACAGTATGATTGAATAAAATCCCGCCTTGTTCTCTGCTTCCTATCTGCATCCAGTCTCTTGGGCTGAGATGTCCTCAGTGTATCCCAGGTGAAACTGCTGCAGACCATAAGTGAGAGCCATTTAGATCTGAAGTGTGAGAAGTAGAGGAAATCAAGCTACTTCTTATGTTTTTAATAGTACCTTTTATCTGTTTCTTAAATAAACCCAAAAGAAACAAACAAAACCCCAAACCTTTTTGGGACACTCCATGTACAAAATATTCTGGAAAGTATGGGTTTTAGGCTGTTCTATTGTTCCTTCTGGGATAGTCCTTGAAAGTTACCTGCCTTCATTTTGTTTACTAGGGTTATTGTTTCAAGCTACTTTAAGGGTTGGGTTTTTTCCCCTCCTCTCCCTATTTGCACGTGTGCCTCTTCTGTCCCCAACCGGCTTTGTGTCTGTCTTCTCATTTAATCAGTGGTATCTGAGGTACCTGTGTAGTGCCTTAATGTGCTGCATCTCTGGTAGTTTGTTCCAAGAACTTGAGTATCTCTGACCTGTTACATAGTTTGGAAAATGGGTCTGAAACATCATTCCTTCTTGTTCAATCCTCTAATAGTAGATGGCAGAGTATTACTTTCAATAGTTTTTTAACCTTATGTTAATAGGTGTAGTATATTACTTTTTCCAACCTTCCTTTATATCCTTGCATCTCTTTGTAGCTCCATCAATTGGTGTCTACAGTTATTTGTAGTTTTTCCCAAAACACTGAGTCATCAGAAAAAAATGCTGTGCCTGTTATGCTTAATACAATAAACTACCTTGGGGGAAGTCATGGAGGCCTGTAGTATCACATGAAACATTTCCATTGGTAGTTTGGTGTGTTCAGCATACAGTTTGCACATTGAAATGGCAAATGACGAAATACTGTGCAGCAGAATGAGCTGAAAGTGAATGAAGACCATTTTTCTTGTCAAGAATGTGCTGCTGAGTCAGTAAGTGTGGCGTTTCCTGATCTCTGAAATCTCAGTCCAAAAGCTCGTTTTGTTTGAGAAAAAAGCGTTTTGGGAAGTAATAATGAAAGATTGTATTTGCAGCAGTAGAAGATACCAGCTGCTTAGAGAATACAATGCACTGTTGTCTCTTTTACAGCTCTTCAGCATGCTGGGAAGCACATGGAAGACTGCATTGTGGCCTCATACACAGCATTGCTTCTAGGCTGTCTCTGCCAGGAGAGTCCAGTAAGGGAATAAGTTGATCTTAAGTCCAGTATAATGTTGAATGAAGTGATAATTTGCTGTATTGAAAGGGGTTTATTAAATTGGGCTTCAGTGTGAACAAGTCCGTTGGTGAAGCTCCACTGATGTATACAGCTTTGGGAAAAGTTGCCAGAGGTATTCCATCCAAAACAGATTTTCTGAACATCACTGTGTTTATCAAAAACAGTTGGAGTTGAATATTTGACCTCTTTTATCTCTGTCCCCTTACTTGTCGTCAGCAAAAGAATTTACTTTGGAAAGGCAGAGGAAAATTGGCTAAGCCTGTTCCTTCTCAGTAGTTTTAGTAAGCAAGTTACCATCAGACTTATTTATTCTTTATCAGTCTGCTCTAATTTTTTCTCCCATTGAAATCACATGAACTTGTGTGTGTCCCTATTAGTTCAAAATAATTGTCTTAGATTGGAATATGTAATAGAAAGCTGAAGTTAAAAATATGGAACTCCAATGGCTGAGAACTCAAATCAAGTCTCCTGTCAAATATATGTTCACATGAAAATGAGTTCAGACCTGCCTTCAGGCTTGTCTAAATTGACCATGGTGGCAGAAATGGTCTTCAAGGTGCTGTTCTGTGCCTTTGGACTCATCAGTGTCCGTAACAGTTTCAGTGTTCAGAGTGACACTGACAATAAGATCAGTAATTCTAAACCCTTCACAGTTGTAAAGGGAGAGCCTCTCCCTGTCAGGGGAGTGATCTGGTGGGGGTTTTAGTTCTTGATAATCTTGTCGGTCCTGGGGAGGTCTGATGGTCCTTTTTTTTCTTTTTTCTTTTTTTTTTTTCTGTCTTTTAGGGAAAAAACCTCAACACACCAACAATAAACAGTTATTTTAGCAACTCTTTTCTAGAAACATAAACAGAGTAAAGATATGAGTATTGCTTAAATCATAAAGATGGCAGCAAAAACCATCTTAATTATGCTGTGAATATACTTGTCTTAGTGCATCTCACATGCAGAGTATTATAGTTCTGTGTCACAAAAATATTTCCCAAATGAAAAAAGATTGTTTTATTTCTTAGATCAATGTGACTACTGTGAGGGAGTACTTACCTGAAGGGGACTTCTCGATAATGACAGAAATGCTCAAAAAATTTCTCAGTTTTATGAACCTTACTGTAAGTAATACATATTTCAAATTGATGTATGTAGATATTTTTGTAATTCTGTTTTCTATTAATATTTTATGCATTTTTAGAAGCATTAACATTTCTCAGTTTGTGTCTTCATAAGAGCACAGGACGATATTCTGGTTTTTAGTACTGAAAGCCCATTTGTCTGTCGTAATTTTGTCTGTCATTATATTGTGGTTGGTCAGGAAGATATTTCTGAATTGTCTGCCTGAACCTAGTTACTTTTACTGACCCGTAATTGCAAATACTAAAATTCTGAAAATAGACTAGCTCTCAGATATTTGAAGAAGGTGCTACAAATGCTTGTTTGTTATTTGTGTTTTCTATTGCATTTCCAGTGTGCTGTTGGAACAACAGGCCAGAAATCTATCTCTAGGGTGATTGAATACTTGGAACACTGCTAGATACTTAACTTCCGCTGCAGGCACTCTAATGCTGGAGCTACCCTTAGACAAAAGAAGAAGTCATGAAAGAAGTCCTTGAAGGATATACCAAGAGCATTCATCTGTGTCATTCGTGTTCGGATTTTTAAGGCTACCTGGTCTCTTAACCATGCATTCAGCATTTTCTAAAAGACAGTTACTACATCAATCTGCAACTATCAAAAATGAGGGGAAAAAGGTTCTGAGGAAAGTAAATAAAGAAAACCTTGCTGTTTATGATGCAGTGCAGTATTTAAATATTTTTGGCAGGGTTTACCCTCCCTATCTTTTTTTCTTGCTTTGTTCGTGACAAGTTTCAAGGGGAAAAACTTGCTGCTGATAGTGCAACTGCTGTTTACTGTTGAGCCACTGTTTCATGCCAGCCAGGTGCAAAGGCAGCTTAGCTACTGAGGTATCAAACAAATGTTCTAATAAAGAAGTTCTGGACAGCAGCACCGCTCCTATTTGAGTTTAATTTGCTCTTGCTTTTTTTATTACTAGATTATTCCAAAATCATAAAATATAAATTTTTAAATACTTTTGTGATTTTAACTACTGTCTATATTTAAAATTTGTTGGAATCCAAAGAGGCGAGGATTGGATAGTTTATTTTTTATACTGTTTTGATTGAAATTAGGTCATTGAACTATTTCTCAGTTCTAAAACTCCCATGGCCCATGTACTGTAACTTGCTAGACCATAACGCTTTGTAGTTCCAAGAGCATGCAGACCCATAAACACACAAAACCATTGAGGGTATGTTATCCACAAAAGGAATAGTGACTGTAAAAAGTTGCGCCCTGTTTAAAATGCAAATGAAATGAAGAAAGAAAAAAAAAAACAGATTTAAAAAGACGCTCAATCCCAGGGTAGTTTACACTTCTAATAAGCAAAAACTTTGAAATGCTGTTTTAATTTGTTTCAAGGAAGAACTCAAGGTGTGTTTTATAATGTTGAATACAAAGAATTTGGATGCTTTAGGGGGAAGAATTTTAAAGAAGCTGAAACACCAATGGGGATTAATGGTTCCAGCTGACATAATCTTTCTATTTCATCCTTCTGTAGTATGACAGAGTTGAAATGCATACAACACAAAGCCTTAAATTGCTGATATAGCTAAGATTTTGTTCAGTCTGAGGTCTAGTTCACAGCAAAGCATTGTGTTTGAGGACTTAAGTGGAACAAAGAATCCCAGAAAATACATGACTTTTTTAACAATTTTTTTCTTGCACTCACTATTCAGACCAACAGAATTGATTATTAATTATTTTTATTAAGGTGGTCTTGAATATTTGCAGACTGTTCTGTGATCTGCTTCGTTGACATTTTTAAATACCTGTATAGGTAGTTACATCATGTTACTCCATTGAATTTGTAAAACTTGAAGCCATAAAAATATTAGTTCTATGTATAATGAGGGGGAAATAACAGGAAATCTAACCTGCTTTTAGATCTTGTGTTATCTCCGTGTATAAAGTTAAGAACTTGTGCTTTTGTATCAGTGCCAGCTGTAAATTTTTTACATACAGTGGCTGCCTTCTATGTCTTCCTATTTTTGATAATGCAGATTGTTGGGAATTCTGTAAGGAAGTAACTGATTAACGGCAAAAATCTTATGTTGGTCATATTTTTTTGCATTTTCTCTCATCACCTTCTAAAACTTAGTGTATCAGTGTAACTTAGAAAAGTTTTTGAGGTTGTATTCCCCTCCCTTAAAAAAGAAACCAAAACAGTATTTAGAGAGGGAAAAGGTGTATGTAAATGATCTGCATCAGGAGGAAATTATTAAATATTTGGCCCATCCAGTTTTCGGATTTTAGAGATTTTCACATATATAATGACATTTCAAATTGATTATGTAGTTTTCTGTGGAGAGATGGCAAGAGAAAACAAGATGCAAATGTGATGATGGGGGAAAGCAGGGACAACTACCTTTCTTTGTTACACTGGTAATTGTTTGGGAATTGATTTACCTCAGTGTTTAACAGGTTTTTTTTAAATGTAACTAATTGTCAAGCACTGACAAATGCAGATTTTTTTTTTTTTTTTTTGAGGGTGGGGGGAGAAATCACCCTGTGAACTGCAGTGCATTTTTGTGTGTTAGACCCTCAAATAACTCTGCATTAAAGGGTACTTGAGGCCAACTTGCAAATTAAAGTTTTAAAGTAACTTTTTTTCCATTGTAAATATTTGTGTAAATACTCTCAATTGGAAATTAGAACAGTAGAGTACTTTTCTGAATCCAATCCTATTTTTATTTTATACAGTATTTCTCAGCTGTGATCTTTGGAGCAAAAGCCAACGGCAGGAAAAATAGTTTGTACCAGTTTCATGAAGTATGTCTTTGGGTTTTTGTAAATAATTTTAACTCAAATAAAATTGCTACTTTCAATACATATCTTGTCTTTTAACATGCAATAAAACACTCCTCTGAGTGATTGCAGAAAGAAGGCAGTGTCAGGTAAATTGCTAAAAGAAAAAATGAAAAAAGATGAAAAAAATAATAGTGGAGCATCCTGAAGGTAGTGCTTTGCTTTTCACCTCTGTGTTGGGAGAACAAAATTCAGTGCCTGGACCTGAGGCTGTGGTCAGTCTAAACAGCCAAGGCTGGAAATTTTCTGGAGATGATGTATTGTGTCTCTTGATGCATTTTGGAGTTCTCTGCCCAAGTTGCCATTGATCTATCAGTAACAGCTCTCGAGAGCTGTAGTCAGAATAACATAAATGTGATAGAGCACAGGGAAAATGGCACAGTTCTTATGGTGAGACTTTTCACATCCTGGGGGGTGTTAATGGCTTTCTTAAGTGAAAAGGGACTAAATTGCCATGAGTGTTGCTCTGTTTCTTGATTAATATGAATGATGCTTTAATTTCAGGATGGATTTTTTTCCCTGGATTTTCCCTAATTGGTACAACTAGATATGGGTACAATATGCAATAATTCATGAACTGTAAAGCGAGTTGAATGTCATGTGTCATCCCATTGCCACTTTGAACAAGCAGCAGCATAATGTAACCTCTTCTGTGCTGCGAAGGAACGTTACTGGAGTTTGAACTGTGGAACAGTGAGTTATTAGTGTGTGGGACTGTAAGAGGCAAATGCAGCTTCATGTAAGCAAATGTTTAAAAACAATCTGGTAAGAGTATTTCCTCTTATTTTGCTGGTAGTTACATAATGGAAGCATTGTGTGTGAATGCTTAGGGGTGACATCAGCATTTTCAGATTAACAGGATAATTGTGAAGCTTCTGCAGAAGATTTGGGAGTCACAGCCTTTCTCATAATTATTTCTCTTTCAATCTGTTTTGAAATGCTTGATTTGCATAGGAGGAGGTGATGTGGCCTGATGCGTGTGGCACTGATTTATCTCATCTTTCCTTTCTGGACATCACTAAGCAGAAGCCAAAGTGTACTTGGTTATCTGGGGCTATAACCTGGCAAGCCCATGTGGCTTTTCCAGTAAAGTTTCTTTTAATGAATGTGGTACTTTCCTTGTTTAAAGGGCATGGAAAACCAAAAATGTGAATTTGAGTTCAAAAGATAAAGGGGACTTAGGTAACTGCCATTCTTCTGCATCAAGCCTGCCCTTATTGGATGGCCCGTTAATTGGGTTTTTGAAGATAATGAGATTGGAATTTGCCCTGAATTCCGCTAGGCAAGTGTTTCCAAAACCAGGCCACTGTAATTTTTGATACTGCTGCTTCTCTTCCTCTGTGTAATATGTTAATTTGTCTTTGGGTAAAGGACACTACTGGATTCTTTTAGCTGTGTGGAACAGAAGCCTTTCATACATATTCTTTTTTACTTGCCCTAAAGGTCCCCTATCTAAGGGACTGTAATTTATTAAGATGTTTGCAGCATCAGTAGGTTCAGATAGTCTTACTGTAAATAAAAGTGAAACCATTATAAATAATGCAACTGCCAGAAGTCCTTATGCAAGGGTAGACTGGTTTACTAATGCCATGGGATCTTTATTGCAGCTGTGAAAACTGAACTGAATGTGCAGCTATAGGTTATGCCCCAGGTTGCCGTGCTTGGTACGATACATCTGTGTGTGACAACAGCGCTGTGCTGCTGCAGAGGGGGCTGTAAGGAGCCCTGGGAACAGCAGCCCTTGCTGGGAGGAAAGGGAGCTGCTCTGGAGAGAGCCTGACATTTGAGAGGCAGACGCGTCACGTCTCTCACCTGCTGTCTTGGCACTGTATCTCCGCATCTCCTAACCCGCAACGTGAACTTCCATTTCATCACTTTGGAGAAGTAAAGGCCAAAGACTTTCTCTCCATGTGTGGAAAGCCAGAGTGCTAAATAATGAAGAGTTGTGCAGGCAGTAGTACCTATTTCCGGAATTCTGGTCCGTCTTAAATGGACCAAAGTTACTTAGAGGAAGGTTCATTGAACTTTTGCAGAGTAAAAGCAGGTGATGGCTAAAAGGGGACTGCTTAGAGTAAAAGAAAGAATAACAGGAACTTTATTTAGATCCACTGTTTAGTGTGGGAATCCTGTAAGTTGCCTGTATTATAAGACAAGATTTAGCTGTGTCTCTGCATTCAGTTTTTTAAAAGTGAGGAGGAAGAGTGTTAGCCTGGAGTGTGAAGTGGATGAAATTATTTCATTCCACCTGTAAAGCTGACCCTGCGATTGTGTCCTACAACAACAGTTATTTTGTTTCTCACTATTTCCAGTACGTAAGGCATTAAAATCAAGGTCAAAGGCATTACTGCAGAAGTCTGAATGAGAAAGGGAAGGAAGGAGTTGATTTTGTCAAATGATACCATTCAGGAGCTGTGCACGCCCCTTACCTCTGGGAATGATGCCAAAGTTGTGGAACTGTGGGGTTTAATTCATGGATGTATTGTTGGCCTCTTGCCCCAAACTTGTGCCTCTTGAAAGCATTTTTGGGGCAAAAAGTTTTAAAATATCCAGCCAGAGTTGGTTTGTGATCTGCTGTTAAATTTATAGTCTGTTTGAATTGAATCAAGTACAAACCATAAGGAAAACTTGGAGTAAGATCACTTTGTGTCACAGCTCTATGCAGAAGCATGAATTTGGGTTCAAAAGCTTGATATTCAGGTTACTGAGCCTTAAAAAGTACTTCAGTAATGTGTTACATAAAACTGCTGTGTAACATCTGGTGTCATTTTGCTGGCTCATATTTTAAATTTTTGTCTTCATTTGACAAGGAATTTTAAAGCAAAGCTATCTTACCCAAATCAAAAATATCTAGGTTAAAGTGATATAATGAAATTATGCTTTAGTGGCAGAAATTGAACATTGTAAATTAAATAGAAGTGATGCAATTATTGTTTGTAGTGTCTTTTACCCTAACTATTCTTAAAACCTGGGTATAAATTTTTAATAAGAAAAAAATTCATCTTCCTAGTGGAAAAATCTGATTGGAATTTGTGTGCTGAGTATATTCATGCATCTCAAACATCCAGTTTCAGAATGGAGCTCCATATTGCAGAACAATGGCTTTTTATTTGTGATACCTTAGATTACGGTGAGAGCCTTACTGAGGATTTTGTGAGAACAAGTTTGTAGCTATTTTATCCCAGATAATCACAGAAGTTCCCCCTTTTTTAATGTAGGTTATAATGGTTATTTAAGTATAATTTCAAATGTGAGATAAAAGCAAACATACAGGACTTCAAGTCATTTATGTATTCCTGTAGAATATGAATTGAAATTGCTGGGGAAAACCAGTACTCTAGAATGATTTGTTAGTCTGTTGCACATCCAGTTTAGGACTGTCGAAAAAAAACCCCTCAAAACCTAAAAACATTCTATTGAGAGAACTAAGTTTTGATGCTCCTCACAAGAAGAGACAAATAAACATCTATCCAGGTGTTGTCACACAGTGTTAAGAAGTTTATACAAAGATGAAATACATGTTCATTTTATGTAATATTTGTGATTAGCCTTCAGAAGTTCTCAGGAGAACTGGTTTGTGCTGTTTGGTTATCATACATGATGTAGCTTCAGCATCTTTTAAATCTGAAAATCCCATAGGATGGATGTGCTTTGGTTTCTGAACTTTGCTACCTGGGACCAAGTGAAGCAGCTCTTGAACCACAGGTGTCCACTCAATCCCAGCCTTCCCTGTGCGGATTTTATCTGGTCACCGTTTTCAAAATGCTCAATTCAAAGCCTGCTAACCTCCGTCAGTCCTGCCTTGTGGTGATGGTCTTTAAAGCTCAGTCTGTGCCTTTTTCTGCAAGAAACCCTCAGCAAGACCAAAAGTGCTCTTGAGTCAGCGAGACCCAGGGAGCAGGGGCACGGTGCCAAGCCCGTGGCAAGGAGCTGGCATGTGCACAAGGGGGTTGCTGAGGTCACTGGCAGCGGCCGTCTCAGGCTCTGGCTGTGCACAAACAGCTCAAGCTGTTCACAAAGGAGGAGTCTGAGGTGGAAGAGGGGAAGGCACCTGCTCAGGCTGCTTTTGCACCAGGTTTTGCTGATACCGGAACTCCCCCATGTTCCCCAGGCTGATTTCAAAAGCCACCTGGTTGCTGAGCCATTGTGAGTCTCATTCCAGTGAGAGCAGCACGTGGACCATTGCAATGCACTTGGTCTCTTGGGTCTAAGCAAGAAAACCCATGAATTAAGATTTTAGAAATGGTACAGCCAAAGGCCAGAAGGAGTTCTATGAACCCAGATTTCACTAACTACTCTCATATGTGAGATTCTACTCAGACTTTGTCAGTGTGTGGTTTGACTTCCCAAACCTCTTCGAGAGGCAGAGGTCATCTTCCTTTCAAACAGAATTTTAGGTATATGGAAGACAAGGATACCTGGAAGAGCAGGACTGTTCAGTACATCTTAGTCACTGTTTTAATTGATGAAGTTTCCTCAAGAGCAGTAAATGTCAAATTATTTCAGGAATAATTCATGTGGAATTGTTGATGCCCTGGAGATAAATTAAGAATTGTAGAGATTCAGACTTGAAAATGATGTTTCAGTGATAGCATGGTAAAAAGGTGTCATCTGCCCGTGAGCAGCAGTGGGGAAGGAGACTTGGTTGGCAATCATAAACACAGAGGTGTGACAGGATGAAGAACCATCATGCAAGTTACGATATCAGAAGCTGGATCAACATCTGGGCCTGGTGCGTGGTTGCACAGCACTCCCTGTTCTGAAGTGTCAAGTGTTTCTTGTAAGAGCAAGGTGCTGCTGAAGGCTCTGAGGATCTCCAAACGGGTGAGCAATTAGCCTGTGTCTTGCTTCCCAGATGATATTCCAGGAGTACCGCACGCTGTCTAGGATTAGCTTGCAGAGCATATCATCTACAAGCAGTTGCCTTGGAGATTCCATACACTGCTGAACCAGAAGCAACTTAAAACACTGAGAACCTGGCAGGATAAGCTGAGGTCAGTGTTGCACTCAAGGTTTGGCAGTGCACGGTGTAACATCTGCGAAGTTTTATCTCAGATGAAGTTGTTCTTCAGAACAGCACTGGCACTCAGCTGACAAGCGCCTTCCTTGGAAGCTGCTTTGCTTTCTTCATTGACTGGAATTGAAAATTGTGGTACATGCCTATGAAGTTTCTTTGCATCATTCTCTGTTCATCTTCCCCTCTAATTTCAATCACTGCTGAAGTAAGATTTTACACGAGAGAAGTCCTTTGCAGGTGTACCTCAGAGTTGTTCTTTAGCACCAGGAAGAAACTGATTCTAGAATTTCTCTTCTGCTCTGGAAGCTGGTGGGAGAAGAGGGGATGTGAACCATCCTGATCTAAAAAGACTGTTAAAATTACTACTGTTTCAGGATTCTGAGGTCTGTTTCTATCAGTTGTAAGGTCCAGGCTGCATCATGGCACTTGGCTTATTGCCCACCTTTCCAGTGCCAGTTCCACAGAAGCACTGAGCAGACATGAAGTTCGGAATCCTGAGTTTTCACACCACAGTAAGGACCAGCACTGACTGTCGCACTGTGCAGTGGTAGTAGAAAATGACAGGTTTACTCAGAAGTGAACTCTCCAGCCATGATGCCCAGTTTTAAGAACAGATACTAGGGTAGAACTCTGGTTATTTGAGGTGCTGTGAAACGTGTAAAACTCATAATCTTTTGATGTCAATGTTTCAGAACAACCGTCATCATAAGCGTCAAACTGCAAGGAACAAGAAGAAGATTACAGGTCTTCTGCTCTTTTTACTTTAATGAGAACCAGGAGCACAGGAACAATAACAACACAGCTTCAAATCTGTCTTGCCAAAACAAGCTCAAGATCTTGAGCTCAAGAGGGACAAGTATTCCATTAGCAGGTTTCATGCTGATTCCTTCCTCTTTCTACAAACACAGTAGCTGCTGGAGGCATGTTGTGCCCCTGCCTCCTCTGATCACCCCTGCAGCCGGCAATAGCCCCTAGGAATTATCTTGTGTGTCTCTCAAAACACTTGAGGGGTTGTTCCAGAGGCCAGTCTCTCTGAGGCTCTGCCCATGGCAGTGGGGGAGAGCTGAGCTCTGCCTGCTGCCCATGTGTGGGCAAAGGAGGTGAGTGTGTGTGCTGGGCTCCAGAGCGCTTTATTGATGCAAGGAGCTCTGTAAATGCACCTGGAGCCTTTCAAGGGGGATGCAGCACAGGCAGAGCAGAGTTCACTGCTACTCTGAAGCTGTGATACTGGTTTATGCTGCCCTGGTCACACTGGCTGGGAATTGTTCGTGTTACTGCATAACAGATACCACTCTGGTCAGACTGCAGGAGTGTTCAGAGGAGATCTTCTGAACATATGGATTGGTGGTAATAAAGTGGGATTTGGGATGAGAATATGAGGCTTTGTGAAAGGCAAGTGATAAGGTGTTGAATTGTGTCCTGCACAGGGTTAAATGGATTATCAAACATGAGAAAAGCCACCACACCTGCTGGAGTAAACAGGTGACTTTATGAAAGAGATGGTGCATGCACGTAGGACATGCGTAGTGCTTCCTTGCAGTGCTTCTGCTTAAACACGGGATTTACCACGGAGACATCACCACCCGTGTCTGCCAGACACACAATGCTCTGCTCTTACTGTTTGTCACTATTCGCAGAGGATCTGAAGACAGAGAGCACACTGATTAAAAATAGACTTCTTGGAAACTTGGTGGAGGGAGAAGTGTCAAAGAAGTGTCCTGTCCAAGCAAGAACTGTGCAGGTATGAAAAGAGCTATCAGTCACTATCAGGCCTGCCTGGTGTGGACCAAGAGTCCTAAAGCAACTCAGCAAGTGACTGTGGTTTATAATCCAAGGCATCAACTTGCAGGTGGAACTAGAGGAAAGACTGATTTTCGAAAGAGCTTCAGAAACGGCCCTACTCACCACAGGCTAGCAAGTTTAACCTCCAAAACAAATTGCTAAAAGTTACACGCTGTAATAAAACATAGGCAGCTGGTGAAGTACTTTGCTAAATATTGGGGGGAACAAGAGAAACTGTAAGGATTGCTCTTAAAACTCCAGAGGAGCTTACAAGTAAGCAGGCAGGTGTGACACAGGTAATATAAAACCATGCAAGTGTTTGTTGGAAGAAACTCTGGAGATCGTCTAGTCCAGACTTGTGCTCAAAGCTAGTCCAGGTCAGCCCTGGCTTTGCCCTGCCAAGACTTGAAATATCTAATGATGGAGATTTCACAGCCTCTCTGGGTAATCCACACCAGGGCTATGCTTCTCTCCTAGAGAAAAAAAGTAAGATGTACTTGCCAAGTTAAAAAACGCAAAAACCAAAACCAATAACAAAACCAACAAAAAAACCCCAAACACCCCTCCCCCAAACAACCCAAACCCAACAAAAGAACCAGAGTTTTCACTAAAGCTTCCTTGAGCCCCTAAGCTGTGGATAGAGACAGTAGTCTTCTCCTGGTCTGATAACCTTCACTCCAACGGTTTAAAAGAGAAGAGCTGAGCAGAAATAGCAGTCTCATGCCTGCAGGAAAGGAGGGCTCTGCTGAGTTACCAACGGCTTGGGCCGAGTGCTGCGCTGTTGGTTGGGTTCATGACTGCCCTGACAAGAGGAGGGGCTGGCTGGGAGGGGTGGAGAATGCAGGTGCTCGGCACTCGGGGGTGTTTGGGCGTTTGTGGTATAAATCCGAGCGCCAAGAGCTGCCCAGGCTGTAGTGAATGACGGCCTGATCGGAAACCCAATGAACTTGTCACTGGTAAGTAATGCACGGGAGTACAAATAGCTCTGTACTGCAGCAGGTTAAACTGCAAATTAACTGTTGCCTGCGGGAGCGAGTCTGACTATTCAACTCCAACAGAGGGCAGAACGATAATTGTAACATTAGGTGTCATTAGGAAACAAATAGAAGAAGACAAGAACCATCTTTGTATCACAGGATGCATCCCTGATGTTGCCTTGTTTGGAACTCAGCATGGATTTTAGGAAATAGCGAGAGGCAGATACTTTTTCTTCTTTTTTCTGTTTTATACCCTGAATCATCAGCAGTGTGGAATAGCCAGAAGAGGTTAAATAGCCCAGAAGTCTTCAGCTTGAAGAAGAAATAATGACTGGAGATACATGACTGGCAACAACAACAAGAAGAAATTAAATATGATGTGGAAAACATGAATAGAAAATAACTGCTTCTCCCAGTGCTCTCCTTTGTTCTTGTAACAGGGAGCCCAGTGCAATTACCAGGTAAAAGAATTTGAAGTAAGCAAAAGGAAATACACTTTAACACAGCACAGAATTAAACTGTGGAGCTTTGCCCCACAGTCCTGGCAAGAGTTTGCTCTGAATGTTTTGCTGCTGAGCAGTAGCCTTTGCATACCGGGCAGCTCAAGTGCACAGCAGTGCATAAGGGAGCAGTGGCAGCTGTCTCTGGTTTCTCTAAGAGCTGGTCTCTCCTTTCAAATTTTGTCCCAGGCCCCCCTAACTGTGCCGATCCGTGTGTGTTCTGCAGTGAGCACGTGCAGCACAAGCGGCTTTATTGGAGCCTAATTCCTCAGTTACCCAGCAGCGTCCCAGACACCGCTGTGCTTCAGGATTAGCTGGGCTTAAGGAGTCATGTCCCCGGCTGACAGTCCTGGAGAGGCAGACTATCCAGGCCCTGGCTCCCTCCATGGGGCAGGGAGAGGGTTCCACCTCACTGCTTGGGTGGTGGCATGGGTCTTTTCCCATTTCTTCCATACTTTTGGCGTGTATTTTCCAGAGCTCACCATATGCCTGTTTATCCCCTTCCTGCTTCTTTTCTAGCTCTAATTTCCCTTCACCTCTCTGCTTTCTCCCAGCCTCCACATGCCTATCACCCCTTGTATAAATAATTTGTATTCTTTTCAAAAATAGTCCAAGTCCTCTCTGAATAATCTGCTACGCTCATATTGCATTTCCAAAAATACTTAAATGCCACAGACAGACAGACATGCCTTGGCAGCAGATCTTGCTCCCGCTTTGACCCTGGGCAGAGTTCCATCTTCTGATGGCTGGAGATGGCCTCAGCGCAGTGGTCAGGCATATCCCCTAGAGCAGCGCGGGTCACACGAAACCAGGCTGGTGAGGAACCTCCTCAGGCAGCCTTTCTGCTGCTCCCCGCTTGGTGCACCACGCGTGCCTTTCGCGGGGGCTCGGAAAGTGCTGCTTTCCCCGCGGCAGCCTCGGTGACAGCGAGGGATGTGAGAGGGATGTGAGATGGATGTGAGATGGATGTGCAGCCCCGGGGCTCAGCGAGGGGCAGCCGGCTCGCTCCCGTGCGTGCTGCCAGGAGCCGGGCTCGGGGCACTCCGAATGCTGACAACAGCAGTTCACGGCCCCAAAAAGCGGCACCGCTGAGCTCAACCCCTGCACCGCCACACGCCGCTTGTTCCGAGTCCAACCAGCGATGCGTGAGGGCTCCTGGTTAGGAAAGTCAGGCTTCTTAATTGCACATGAAAGTGACCCAAATTCAAGGAGCTGCTCGCAGAAATGTATACTGCTCTGCTCCGAGGCCAGCTCTGGGTTAATTATTAAGGAGTGGTATGTTTAGTAAGCGTTTGCAATAGATCCCGTATGTCTGAAACCTTGTTCCCCTGGAAGTTCATCACAATGTCAGGTATTTCATTAAATTTAACCTTTATTCCATGCAATTAGTAGAAATGTTTCTAAAAACCTCTTGATTTCTTTCCTGCCCCCTCCCCACTGGGAAGGCTAAACAATGGTGTGAGTTCTAGGCACGCTTTCTGCCATCACAGAGTGGCAAGTTTGGCCAGGATATAAATATAAATCTTTAGAAGGCAAGAGGCAGGAAAAGTTGATTTACAACAAGATGGAGATTCATTCAAAGAAATGTATAAATATCTGAAGTTAAATTCAACAAATAATCTGCTATTCTGCCAATAAGAAAGGTATACTTTTTAAAAAAATTGAAAAAAATAACTGCAACACTTGCAACCTTTCCTACAAAACAGAGAAAAATCCTTGAGCAGTGGCAGCTCTTAGTATAATTTGCCTAAATTAATTCACTGATTTCCACGTAAGAGTACATTACCATGACAAATTTTAAATCTTGCTAAACTCTCTTCTTACTACTTCAATTTTTTTTTCTTGCTGTACTTTCTTCAAGAAAAGTGACCTGTAGTCTGGGATCTCCTCCACACACAAGGACCTTAATCCTGCATCTGTAACTCTGAGTGCACTCTGAGTACTACTGTGACAACATAGAGTAGGTTTAAAGCATGTCACTCTCAAAATCTTGTTAACAAGAAAGAGAAAATATATTTTATATATACGTATATATATATTTTTATATATACACAAAGCCAAGAATTTATTGTTAGTATAGTTGAAATCTTAACTTTTAGAATCACTATTAGTCCAGACCTAATTATTACAGAAAAAATACTTCTATACAGAAAGAATTGCAATAGTAATAATAATAACAACAACAACAATACAGCTAAGTCTCTTATACTCACAGTTCCAGCTTTTTGCCCCTTTCCTGGTGTTGCACTCACCCTGACACTTCTCAGGGTCCTCATGTTGCTGCCTTCAGTGTGGTGGTAGGGGTGCTAAGGCTGGTCACCAGCATGTGGGGTCTTTTGGCTGGGAGGGATGTGAGGAAGGCTGCATCCTTCTCACTCCAGGATTCACTCGGGGTCTTTTTAATGTTTGCTAACAAACTTTCACATCTTGCTGCTTCACCACTGGTTTGCAACCCACATGATATCCAAATTTGCTATATATGATGTATCTTGCATACAGTGGAAACTTGTTCTTTGTTCTGTTATGCAAGAAAAGGTGATTTTGTCTAACTCTAGGTCTGTGATTTTAGTGGAAAACAATGGTAGGTTTGTTTGTAGCTGTGGGGTTTCCCGTGGCAAGCCCGTGCCTCATCTTTTGTCATCTTATGCCTGTACTCCTCCTCACTGCATCCTGTGCCTCCTCCTCTCAAGGCCTCTGCTACCACCCCAGGTCTGTGTTTCTCCGCGTGACATCATCATGTTGGTTGTATCTTCTTCTGCACAGAACAATGCCTTGTCAGTCCTGCCTGTGCACAACTACAGTGGTACCGTACAAGGATAAGCAAAAGTAAGACCAAATCATCCACGACCACGTGGTCAGAAGAAAAAATGCTGCTACAGCTAAGCCAAGTGAAAAGAAAACTTGCAGGTAGGTCAGCAAATGTTCTGCCAAAGCAGGCAGGGCGTGACTCAGTGCTGAGGCCTCAGAGCAAAGCACGTGGGCTGTCCCCAGCAGTGGCAGCACCTGACACAGGGCTACAGGCCACCAGCAGGCCACTGCCTCACCAGCAGGATGCACAAAGTGCTGCTCTAATTCTGCTGTGTCACGTTCCAGCTGCAGCTGCAGCAGTGCCTGACAAAAATAAAGTACAGGTGCAGAGCAGCAACATCTGGGATCTTAATTACTGCTCCTACAATAAGAGAACCCAGTCTGACATTTCGGTCTTGCTCCAAGTTGGCTGGGCAGATGCTTGAGTGGAAAAATAGCTTGCTGGTGAGATCAGCCTGTTCAATCCAGGCAAGTGAGAAGAGCGCTCGTTATTAAAATAGAAGGCAAAATGAGGCAATTCCTCTGCCTGTCAAATAACTGGGTAAATCTTCTCAAAGTCTTAGCTCCACGTGCTTTTTCAGATTTGGTTATCTCTGTCCTGTAAGAGTAAAATATTCTTGGCAGTGGAAATGCTGCTCTCACAAGTACCAAATGCCAAGCTTTTAAAAATTAGTACAATATAGAGAACATGCTTTGTTTTTATAAAAAGGTTGTTGAAACAGCCCAAGTTTTAGAGAAGCTTTTTTTTTAAATAATATTTTGTCTATTTTCAGGAGCTATGCCTGGTTTTCACTGGAAGCACCATGAGGCTGGGAATCTCTCTGCAGCTACAGCTGTACTATTTCTCTGTATCCAGGGGTGGGAAGCAGTAGTCCTGGTGTCCCTCCAGCCAGGAGGGGCCGAGGCACAGCTTGGCAGGCAGAACACGCTGGTTTGTGCTTGGCCACAGGCCTCTCGAGTGACTTGGACCAAGTGTCCTTTCACGTTCCCCACCCTGGGGCACTCCAGAAAGTCTGTCCAAGTTAATGAGAGGCCGGCTGCACAAGCTGAAGCTTCATTAAACCTACAGCACGGCTGCTAAGCCCATGCTTTAGTTTAATTCACAAATGGGATTGAGTCAAGTGTTTACCAGCTCTCCCTGACCCCAATCCCCAAAGGCTCGCTGTGTTTGAGCTCTGAGCTTAAACGTCTCTGCAATCCTGCTTCTAGGCCAGGCTGGAAAACAAGGACACGCGTGTTTCCCCATGGCAGTGGCAAGACCCCTGCGTGAGGTGAGAGCTCACGGCGGGCCTGTGCCCTGGTTTCAGCTGGGATGGAGTTAATTCCTTCTTTCTGGCTGTTACAGTGCTGTGTTTTGGATTTGGAATGAGAATGGTGTTGATAGCACACTAATATTTGGGGTTTGCTAAGTCGTGTTTATCCTAAGTCAGTGAATTTTTACTTTTTTTTTTTGTCTCATGCTCTACCAGTGAGAAGGTGCACAAAAGAAACTGGGAGGGAGCATAGCTGGGATGGATGACCTGAACTGGCCGAAGGGATAGTCCACACCAGAGAACATCATGCCTGGTATACCCCAGGGGAGTTACCCAGAAGTGGGGCTGATCTGGGTTTGGGAAGGGTGGTCTGGCATTGGCCAGTGGGTGCTGAGCAATTGAACTGTGCATCACTTGTTTGTTTCCTTTCAGTTATCATGATGACTATCGTTTATTGTCATTTCTGTATTTCACTTTGTTCTCAACTATTAAACTGTTCTTTTCACAACCTAGAGTTTTAGTTTGAGTCTCCTCCCCATCCCAGCGGGGTGAGGGGGAGTGAGGTGGCTGAGTGAGAGGCGGTCTGGTGCTTTATTTCCAGCCGGGTCTGACCCCGGGCACCCGCGCACCGCGGGGCTCCCTGGCTCCCGGCTTCCTGCGGCAGATGGGGCGGGCAGGAGGAGCCCTCCCCCGCCCTTCCCTTCCCCTCCCACCGTGAGCAGCTCCTCGGAGAGGGAGGGAGCCCAAAAACCCGTCCGCGGGAGATGGAAGGAAACGTGTCGACTATTCAGTTTAGGTTGGTTTGTGGCTGCTGCTCCCCTGGTTGCGACTCTGGGAGTTGGGGGGATGTTACCCCATAGCCTGACGTGCCGCCCGAGCCCTGGGGGGCCCTCACCTGGTGATGCCACTCCTGCTCACAAAACCCGTCCTGGGCGGCTTCCCTCGGAGTGTCTCCGGCATTCCAGGCTGTGAGCGTGGACGTGGGGCTGCAGAACGCCTCAGGTGTGCCCCTGAGGGGAGTGCCAAGCCCCCGGCCCGGCCCGGCGCTGCGGGTGGGGCTGTGCCCCGGGCAGGGTGCGGCCAGCACAGCGCCAGGTGCTGCCCGCAGCCCTCAGGGCTCGGGCCCGCTGCAGCCCAGCGACGGCTGGAGGCTTCCAGAAAGCTCCTCAGGCAGGTGAGCAGGGGTTGGAGGCTTCCAGAAAGTTCCTCAGGCAGGTGAGCAGGGGTTGGAGGCTTCCAGAAAGCTCCTCAGGCAGGTGAGCACGGGTTGGAGGCTTCCAGAAGGTTCCTCAGGCAGGTGAGCAACACCTGGAGGCTTCCAGAAGGTTCCTCAGGCAGGTGAGCACGGGTTGGAGACTCCAGAAGGTTCCTCAGGCAGGTGAGCACGGGTTGGAGGCTTCCGGAAGGTTCCTCAGACAGTTGAGCAGCACCTGGAGGCTTCCGGAAGGTTCCTCAGGCAGGCGAGCCGAGCCCGGTGCCTCAGGCAGGTAAGCGGGCTGGGCTCTCGCCGTCCCATAGCGCTTATGGGGCCTGGCCAGTGGTTTTTTCCCTGTGTTTTGGGGACAGGGGGCAGCCCTATGCCCGCACACGAGCAGGAGGGCGCTGGGCCCCCCGTGGCCCTGAGGAGGGCCGTGCTAAGCTCACCCTGCGTGACCCCGAAAGGCTCAGCCACGGCCGCGTGTTTCGCTGCTTGTATTTGCTTTCGGAAACCACCAGGGGGTGACATGCTGGAATTTTAATTCCGAATTGTAGAAATGAGGCGTTACATTCTTTAAAGGTCAGAACTCAGGATAAAAGTCTGTAGGTAAAGAAGATATTTTCTCTTGTGAGCTGGCCATGAGCTAGCTACTCGTCTGCTGCTCTCCTGGGCTGTGTTTGGGGCATGCTAGCCACACCTAGTTGTGAATTTCCTGTGGAAAATTTCCCTCAAGGAAAAAAACAGTGATCTGTTAGAGCTGAAACTTTGGAAAAATAGTTGTGACTTCTGGGTTTCCTGATGTGAAGGAAAAAAATCATTTGTGTATAGTTGAAGTATCCAGTTTCACTAATATTTACAGAAATATGTTTATTTCACTCTTCTGTTTGGAAATTTACATTCTCCTTTTTCCTTAGGAGACCATACAAAATGAGAAAAACATGTTTCTGCATGTTAACATTCACACTCTGAAGGTGTTGTGTTGCCTCCGCCCCAGAGCAGGACTGTGGCCCTCCATATTTCTGTAGAGATTAGAAGAGATTATTTTGGGCATTACTGGATACCCACAGTAGACAGCTAGGAAAGTTACTTGGTGTCACACGTTCCTTGGGAGCTTGCCAACAAGTGAATCCATGTCTAATTACACGGTCCGTTCAGCTGCAGCTACTTCAATATCAAACACTGCTGTTCCTGTAAGTGTGAATTTCATGTGAAAGGAGGTAAACATCAAACTGCAAACTAAACATGAAATAGACTCTGGGCCCCACGGGTGCACCAGGGCTGAGGAAGGCACACTCCTCATCTCGATGAAAAGGAAACAAAAAAAAAGAAGGTTGAAATGTTACTATTTGGGCCTCTAAAAAGATTCTTCATTGCACATGTGCAAATAAAATGATGGGGTACTCACAAAAAACCCATTTAGTTGCTTTGGATAGTGATCAGCATGCTTATATCATTTAAGATCTTTGCATAAAACAGAAAATGGCCTAATTTAACACAGCAGAAACTAAGGGGGTGATGGTTGGAGCTTAAGCAATAAGAAGGAGGAGACAGAAGATAGTACCTGAGAAGAAAACAGGCTGTGTAACGTAGAAGTGACTGCTGTGGTGCATACACAGGGAAGATGGGGCTCAGACACTGCTTCTGGGCAGCACTTTGTCAAAGTGCAGTTGCATTGCAGGTGTAAGACTCCAGTGGAAATATGTAAACTGATAGAAAGGGATCTTTCTCTTTTAACTGTTCTCTTTACTCAGTTTTGGAAGCTTAAGAGGTTTTTGACTCTTAAGGAGTTTCACTGCCAAAAGCTCTTTCTAATTTCTGTGGTTACACAACAACTTAGAGGGAATACACACCTTGCTTTGTGGGGTTTTTATTCCTGTCCCTGTCCATTACACAAGGAACGAAAAGGGCTGTGAGCGGCTCCTTGCTAAAATCCAGGCATGCAGTTTCTATTTTAAATCTCAAGTGTTTGTTTTTTGTGCTACAATACTGCTGACTTTGCTATAGTTATACATAGTTCCTTGCCCTCTGTCCAAGACATTTTTAACTCCCCTCTTCTGTTTTAAAGAGAACTGAATTGGAGAAGAAACATGCGTCTAATTCAGTCTTCTTTTTAACTTCAGTGGAGATGGAAATTGAAGTTGCTCTTGAGGGGAGAGTAGTAGATGGACCAGAACTACTCAATATCAGTCATAATTCATACTGCTCGCATCTCATCTTAGAGTACAAACTGTACTGTTCTTGAAATGTCAATGCTTTCTTTCCTTATTTAAAACAGGGATCTGATCTCTTCATCTTGGATAAAGAACTTGGTGTCTTCACTGATTTCACAGTACAAAATATTCATGCAAAGCCTGACTTCTCAAAGGACTGAGGAGGCAAATATTAGCATGATAGCAATAAATTAAATCAGAGGTTTTATTTCTGGGAGTCACTTCTTTTTTATCCTGTATGTTTTTAGATAATAAAGCAGTTTGTTACCAACTTTTTATATGCACTTACAAGCATAGGAAAGCTTGTGAGTAGGCTGCATTTGGGATATTCAGTTGCAGCTGAGCCAGGTTCCTACTTATAACAATTAAATTGCTGCAATCATGGACTAATCCCAGCTGCTGTATGAACTTTAGATAGACCCCTCAATAGCGTACTGAATTCAGTAGGAGTTTCTCTTCTAGTGAAAATTATGAAGGTTTAAAAAAAGGAGGAGGTCATTCTCTTGTGGATTCATGTGTGCTAATTGTACTGCTTCCAATTGCTCATCACTGCTCCCTGGCTATCCTTTCTTGCCTTCACAGCTTGTTTTCCAGCTGAGCAGTCCCTGTACAGCTCTAGTTCTGCTTCAGAAGAAAATATGTCAGATTCAGTGTGAACTCAACAAGGAGCGATTTTGTCAGCTCTGTCATAGCTAAGATGCTGTAGCTGCGCTATTCCCCCTGTTTTTAACTGACATAATTGTGCTGTCAAAATGTTGTTGTGTAAATCAAGCTGCAGTGTGTTTGCAACATCAGTGCTAATGTGGCTGGCCTAACATTTCCTTCTAATTACAATTTGCATATTTTCAACAGTTGGCTGAGCTGCAGGAGGTGGTGAGATGGGCGAGTCGTGTCAGGGAGGCTGGGAAGGGGTTGGAGAGCTGGCTCCAAGCACAGTCTGCAGTGGACCCACAGCCCACAGCCAAACAGATCCAAACTTTCCTGCTGGCACGCACAGGAAAGAGGGAGAGAGGGAGGAAGAGGGGACAGTGATGCAGGAGAATGAAAGCTTGCAACAGCAAGGACAAGGCCTACCTAGACCACGGGATTCTGCTTGGAAACCCGGTCTGCTGGGGGCGGATGGTCTCCATCTGTCAGAGAAAGGGAAGAGCATAATCCGTCACAGGTTTGCCAAGCTGGCAGACAGGGCGTTAAAGTTTCCGTGGGAAGGGACCTTCAGCCCGTCCCACTGCTACCAGTTGAATGCCAGGGCCAGCAAGAGATGTCCAGAGCCTGGAGAGGGATCACATGTCAGCAGGAGAGCCCCTGAAGAGCAGCACAAAGGAATTCCAGCCAGTCTAAAGCTTCACTAGGGGCTAGGTTTAAATGCCTCAATGCAAATGCATGTAGCATTAATTAAGAGGAGTTAGAAATGTGTGCAGATCTGCAGGGCTGTAATCTTATTGGAATCATGGAGATGTGTGGGATGGATCCTACGACCAGAGTATTGGAATGAAAGGACACAGGCAGTTTAGGAAGGACAGGCAGGGGAGGCAAGGAAGGGCTGTTACCATCTATATTAATGTCCACCTGGAGTGCACGGAGCTCTGCCTGGGGATGGATGAGGAGCTGGCTGAGAGCTTATGGGTCAGGATGAAAGGAGGTCGGGATAGTGGCATTATAGTGCTAACCAGGGAGACTGAGTGGAAGAGGCAGCCTTGGTCTTCATGTATTCTTTCAAACACCCCAGTACCTGTTGGAAGGACACCACAGCAGGGCACGGGTAATCCAGGAGGTTCCTGGAATGAACTGATGGTAACTTCTTTCTCCAAGTGACAGAGCAGCCAACGAGGAGAGGTGCCATACTGGATCTTGTTCTCACCAACAAAGAGGGGCTGGTGGGGACTGCGAAGCTCCAGGGCAGCCTTGGCTGGAGTGACCATGACATGGTGCAATGTTGAAGTGTTAGGACAGTGAAAGGGGTACGCAGCAAGCTCACCACCCCAGACTTCAGGAGAGCAGACTTTGGCCTCTTCAGGGATCTGCTTGGTAGAGTGCCATGGGATAAGGTCCTGGAGGGAAGAGGGTTCCAAAAAGATGGTTAATATTCAAGGATCACCTCCTCCCAGCTGAGTTGACACTATGTGGAATCCTGTGACAGAGGCAGTACAGTGTCTTAGCTGCTTTCTTACTTGGCTACAGAGATTCTGCAGAAAACTAAAAATCTAGGACAGATTATATTAATGACTGAGTTCTGAGATCTGTACTGCAGTACATATTGAAAATATGATGTGGTACATATCAATATATGAGGCAAACACTTCATCAGGTTTATAGCAATCCTCAAAGAGATTCACTGGGAGTGGTAGGGATGGGAAGAGGTAAATGCTTGCCCAGGCAGGCTTTACAGTGTCTTTTGTCACATGTGGTACGCAGCAGAAAGAGGAACCAGACATTCTTCTGTGATAACCATAGATTCTGAAATGAGAAACAGCAGGCATGGAAATGCAGCCAATAAAAGATGGGTATATCTGGCTGCTGTGGATAGCTTTTAAGCCTCTCAGACCTATGTCTTCATAACTGAAGTGTTATCATGCATAGGTGTTGTTTAGCAAAAACGTAACTCAAAGGATTTTTCACGTCAGTGACTGAGACTGGTGTTTTCCAGCAGAGAATGCTGGAGTAGGGAGCACTGACTGATTCCTTTCTGCTTAGCTCAAAAATCTCCAAAAGCTATACGTTGTTAAGTGACTCTCTAAATTGCAGACATCTGTTACTATTAGGTTCCACAGCAGACTCTTTTCACCCTCTGAATCTCCAGTACACAATTTTTATAAATTCTAGGTTGAGATCTTTATCAAAACTTAGTTGGGGAACATGGGACATGACCATTAACTGCACTTCTCGATGCAGTTGTTCTGTAAATGAAATGCCTCAGTTCCTCCGGTTTGCTCACCTCTCAACCCAAAAGGCAATATCCAGCTTTTATGGTTAATATAAATTACAATGTCCTTCAGGGAGAAGTTGCTGAGAAGTTGCTGCAAACACACATTATCTTCAGCATAAATTCTGTGTGGCCTACAGGTCACAGACCACTGGCAGCTGCCTTTGGACACCTCCTCTTGGCTCCTGTTGCTTCTCACCTTCCTTGTACACACCTGTTCCTGGGGAATTCAGGCAGATGTTCCCTAATGAGATCTTTTGGAGTAACAATGGAGGTGGTGCAGTGTTACCGATAAGTAAAGCTTTGGAAAGGGAAGGCTTTGTAAGATCACGGCTCAGGCCTGTTACTTTGGCTAAGTAGAAAAGGACTGTGGGAAATAGGTACAGCTGAATTAGGGATAGAAAGACATGCTGCATGACTGCCGTGTGCTCACATCGTGGTGTGTGGTGGTTGGTTGAATTATGTTCGTTGTGCCTTAAAACTATGTAAACAGAGAACCGGCTAACTGCTTGGAAAGGCCAGGTTTTTGCAATAAAGAGGCTCTCCTTTGCACCTGCCTGGGGACTCTGCATCTCTGCATATTGCAACAGCGCAGATTTTTGCGTGTCTGTCCCTCTCCTACCTTTCACCTCTTGTGTCTGAATTGCCAGCTCCAGAGCATAAAAACAAGTGTTTGTGTGGGGAAAAGGGGATACAGAAATGCTAAATGAGCAAGGTCACTGGTAACCTGTTTGTTTGGGGCAGACATTGCAAGATTAATTGGCAAAGAAGCATAAAGCAGAACTGGCTGGCAGGGAGCCCCATAATGCCCGGCACCACAGCCCTTTCTGCCTTGCTTGGGAGAAAACATGGTAACTCACATCCACAGCCTTGAAATTAATCCTATTAGACACTCTTTTGAAAAAAACCAAGGGGCATGCAGCTTTCCACTTGGATTAATCCAGTGTGAATCTATTGTAAAGACAGCCCCTCCCATCGTGCCTTGTATTTCCACATGCTCTTGAATGAAAATGAGCTTGAGACTATTGCAAGTTTTAACTGTTCCAAAAATCTAGGAAGATAGGGAGAGGATGTGACAGCTTGGTCTGTTTTGCTTATTCAATTAACAGACCATCCAGGGAGTGGAGGAGTTATGAGAGATGAAAAAGGAGCTGTCACTGTCCTTGATGACCCCTGATGGGTTTTAGGTTTTCATAAGAACAAACCATCCACTCCTGTGGTGAGGGAAAGAACCTTTTCCATAACTGAAACACCCCAGGTACTCTTTGTCCAGGCCTGTCCTCTTCCTCAGACCCATTTTAAGGCAGGTGGATATTCATGAGGATCTCTTCTCAGGTACAGATGTGTTATTACCACCCTTCAGGATGGACACCAGTCTTGCAGTGATTTACTTTTCTTCTCTGCAATAAAACAGAAAAGCCAAGGGTTAAGAAAAAACTTTGGTGCCACTCGGTGGACTGAGAAGGAGAATAACATGAGTGAAACAAGCACCTTTGAAAAACACTCCTAGGTTAGAGTAAGCCCTGCAACAGGAGAAAATACTAAAGACTAAGAGAAAAATAATGAGATTGGGAGGGGAAATATTGCTTCAGTATTCCTGTACTGATTATTAGTAGTGAGACTTGGAGAACCTAACTGCAGCAAACTCATACACAAACTCCCCATTTGCAAGCAAGTGAAAAGAAATTATTTCAGGTCAAGGAAAAGCATCCCAGACCCTGCTATATCTGGCAGGTTTACTGGCAGCAGAAAGATGGTGATTCTTTTACTTTATGCATGCAGCAGAAGTGTTAGGAAGTGGGAGTATCTGCTGGATTTCAATCCATCCTCATTAGCTCTGCTCCCATTACAGTCTCAGAAACGTAGGCCTTGGGAAGAGGCAGCTTTTGTGTTTCCTAATGCCCTCTACAGGGTCTCAGAAGTAAAACACCAGCTTAAAATACAGAAATGTGCTGTATTAAACGTTATGTAACAGCAGTTTGCACTGTGTAAGCACTGTAAGGAAGAAAGCTGAAGTATGTTAATAAGCAATACTCTGCCAAACAGTACACTGCTACCTTTCTATGGCTAAGCTGGAAAATTGCACATGTAAGTAACTTATTGATTAAAAGAGCCTTTAAATAACAACAAAACTGCACAGTGATCCCTTCTGCTTTCTGTTATCGGTGGATGTGTTGCAAACCCAGCAATAGTCTGCATTTTGTGAGGCTGGAACAGGCTCAGATTGCTATTCCACTCTTTCTCCTGGCCTGAAAACACAATTCTGTTTTTTTTAACAATGCCATTTGAATCTACACAGTTTTTGGGAAATCAACATATTCCTATCTGTTAAACAGTGCTTTTTAGTGTGAATTTGGCTCCACTTCTGAAGAGCCAATAACATTTGAATGCATTCCAGTTTCCATTGTAATTCAAGCTTGGAAGTTCAGCCAGGCTGGAAACTTGCAGAATAGCTTGGGTTGCATGAAAACAAACATTGCAGAGCTGAACACAAGGCCCTTGAAACCAGTGGGAGACTTTTTCTCTTGACTGCCCTGGGTCTTGAGGCCGCCCATGGTTTGCTCTCTCCTTGGACAAAAGGTTTCAGGCAACCACTTGCACATTCCCGTTTGTGCCATGCTCAATGAGTCTCTGCTGGGCAGTTACAAGGACAGGGCATGACTCAGCTCTGCCTCAGCATTCTTACAGGCTGGATCCTTTTTCCCCAGTATAGGTAGGGCTGCTATTACTCAGTATTACTTACACCAGTTTCTGTTGCAAGAGCACCTCTTTAGTGGTTTATAGCTCAAATAAAACATTTGGTCTGAAATTTCTCATACTGATATTTTTTCCTGAAATAGAAGTATATATAGGGTTTTCTTAAATTATTATTTGTTTGGGTAGTACTCTCTTATTGTGGAACAGAAACTTAATATACTGTAAGAATGTTGCTTCATATCAGGGAAAACCTTTTTACTCTGTCGCCAAATCCTAATGAATTTTCAGTTATCAAAAAATAAACAAATGGGAAGGTCTTAGCAGTATGATGAAATGCAGTATGTCTGTGGACACTGGGCTTTTTATTGCTAGGTCCTGCTATAACATCAGAAGAGTGTTGAAAATCCACACTGGAATCGGATCTGATGCTTACCTGTATGTTCTTTTATGTTTTGGACTTGAATAATGTCTGACCATTTTCAAAATGAAAATTGGTTGGTTGGTGGTTTTCTTAAGGCAGATGTTTCCTTTCTCACATAGATGAGTAATTAACTTGTTTTTAAATCTCTCATAGCAACTTTATAATACTTTTGTGTTTTTGGCAAAAGCTGCTCTTGGCATATGGGCAAAAAGGAATAATACCCTTCAAAATAACTGGATCTATCATGTTGCATCATTAAGAGAACAGGCTGAAAAAATGTGACCCTCTTAGACAGTTATGTAGATAAATGGCTTTTGACCTATCACTTCCAGTAATCCATCCTTCTTCTAGGAAAATGGGTAGGTGCAATTTCTCTCTCAAGAAAGATTTAATGCCACAAGAGGCAGGGAAAATATGAACCGGTCTGTTACTCTTTATTCCCTGGCCAGTTTCAATCCTTAGGCCACCCTATATTGGCTTAATTATCCTTTTACTGCCAGATATTTATCATAGGATTTATTTTTCCATCGCATTCTTCATGAAACTATGACAAAGAGCTTATTTACTACCTTAAAAGTCTTCAGAAGACACAAGATTAGAATTTGCAAGTATTTAATTCAGGATAATTTCAGAAGAGCAATTAAATTTGCAATTGTATTTTGGAAGACTGGATCATTGTGTATATTTTTCTTGTACTGTAATAAGTAAATGTGACGCAAATCTTCATTTCCATGATATAACTCTCTTGAGAGTGGTGTTGGAGATGTCATTTAAATCAAAGTTCAAAGCTTACATGTCAGCTGTGATGTCAAGCTCCTACCAACTTTGAGTATGCTGTGATAAATGAACCTGTAGGTTGAATTCCTGAATCTACCTCAATTTGAGTGTTTTGGGGCTTTTTAATGTACTTTTTTGCCCATAATGGTGAAACTAGCTTCTAAACCATTTTCTATGGAATAAGGGACTCTGCAAGTTCTGTTACATTTTGCTCCTTTCATTGACACACTACTTACTGAAGATAGCATTTAGTGAGAGCCAGACTCAGCTCCTGCCCTCATCTGCAATCAGGAAGATAATAAGGTGCCTTTAAATGCTTTTCTTTCTTTACCCCTCTTCAAGATAAAAGTGTATCAATAGAGAATGCTATAGCAAGCTGAGCTGGTTTTGTAATTATAATGGCTACCAGTTGAATCAAGTAAAATTAATTCACTCCAATTGCTTCTCTATTGCGGTTGTTTTTAAGGATTTTGCTTCACAAAATGTGTCTTCACATGAATACATTTTAAAGAAAGTATCACAAAGCATTTTGTAGCGTAAAATGGGTTTCTTTGGTGTGTGGGTGACAGCTGAATGCCAGAGTGGACCATTCAATAATTGCTCACAACTGGGGGAACCCTGGTGGTCCCATTGGGGTCAGTTACAGAGCTCAGGTCATTTGCAGATGAGTGGCTGAGTAAGTGATTAATCAGGCGTGGCCACTGATAATAGGGGACCTCTGTGTCTTAGAGGAGACTGAGGGCATGCAGTGGGCCTTGTCCTGCTTGAATAGTTCTTCCACTGGACTGACTGGATGAACAATTAGACTTCTCTAAGCTTGTTTCCCCTTACATCAGTATCAGTTGTGTTTCCCTTGTCTTTCAGTGACCTTACAATCGATGTATTCTCTATTTGATCATGAGTAGCTGGCCAGGGCCGGGGGGCAGTTCATTGCAGTCACCTACTTGTTGGTTTTGCTTGATGATAATTTCCTTAGATTCATTGTTACTAATTTCCATTAAATATTTTAAATTGGGAGATCCGAAGCAGAGTTGAATGTCAGATTTTTTACCAGTAATTAGGAAAAGAGATGGAAAAAAGAAAATTCAAGTTGATCTCATATAAGCTGTAGGATGTAAGATAGAAACTGTGACCCTAAAGTAAGAAGTGGTTTTTTTAGATAAAGAAAAAAATCTTACCAGCACAAGTTGCCATTTCAGACTTTGTATTATTTTTGATGCTGCCAGACGAATTCTTTCCCAGACTACTCAGAGATGCTGAGTTCTATTTAGCCTACAGAAAATCTGGACTTTAAGAGAAAGTTACTAATCTGATCAGCCAGTCATCCACTCCAGAAGGCAGGTAATGATGGAGATATTCGGTGTGTATTTGTGGTGACTCACTTTGTAATTATAACCTCCTTAGACTGGAATAATTTTTTTAACTGCAGCCTTTTCTCACCTTTGCTTCTTTCACCTATTCTGCATACAATTTTAACTGACATAGGGCATAACTCTTGAGTAAAAACCTTTTAAAAATCTTTCTCTTGAAAACTAGCTTACTTTAGGTTTGCATACTGTTCTATTGCCTAAAACATTATGGGCAAGGGTCAATGGGAGTCATTTGCAATTGCTGTGCAGCTTTCTGAGTCATGATTTTCTAGGCTCAAATGACTGTTCCTTCAGGAGATCTATTTCTGTAATGCTTTTTTTTTTTTTATTTTAACCGTGTTGAGTTAAATTTGTAATTTGGACAGTTCATACTATGTTTTTCTAATAAGGGACTTCCAAATATTCACAGACGTACAGATTGTGCTAGAAGGTGTTACTTTGTTGGAGAAAAACACAGCTGTGTCTCAGGAGGGGGAAGATTTTAATCTTTAGAGACCTAGTCATGAACCTGGATATGGCCGTCAGACTGAGTTCAGTGAGTCTGGGCTGAGCTCTGCCAATCAATTTTTAAAATTGAGACACAAAGGAATGAAAGGCATCTTCATGTTCTACACTGGGCATGCAGTGTGGATGATCCCATGCGAGATCTTCCAGGTTTTCCAGCCCACCACACCTGGCCACCGTTTCTCCCTGTGCGCTGACACCACAGCCGTTCTTGGTGAGCCCTGTCATGTGGGGAAGCTGAAAGGTGAGTGCAATGGGTTGGCCTTTTCTGATCTTTTAGATTCACCTCACCTGCCTCCTCTGAATTATTAATCTGAAATGCTCAGTAGAGCTGAGGAATTCAGTATGTTCAGCAGGGTGAATTTGATCCAAAATGCTGCCCTCCTGTGTGACAGGGAATACATTGAAGGTGGCTAATATTCTATTCCAGACAGTTCACAGTTCCCACTGATTTATGTGTGGAGATTTAAAACTATCCAATGAAATATTTCTCCCACTCATTCTTGGCTTCTGCTGATCTTTCAGAGTCAGTTTCCTGAATTCTTCTGTCCTTAGGTGTGAGCTGGGCAGCATAAGCCACATAAACATTCTCTTGTTGGTGCTTATTATTACCTTACAAGAGACAGAGAATTTTATATGTATTCTCCAGGACTCCTTAAAATATGCTGATCAGAAGATATGCATGCAGTAGAACAACTGTGAAATAAAAACACAATAGTACACAAAGCAGACTTAAAGTAGGACTGGAGGTTTAGTTTTCAAAAGCCTCTAGAGAATTTTGGAAAACAAATCTTACTGAGAGTCAGAAAGATTTGTATGGTTAAATCCTTCAGCCATTTTGGAAAAACTTCTCATAAATGTATAAATATAGAGAAAATCAGTGTATTCACTTGCAAAGAAAGAAAACAAGTTCAGAAAATACATAGATTTCACATGACAACAGGCAAAACAATCTGAAAAAATTATATATGATATAAGAATAGAAAAAGTACTCCAAAGTTATTTTTAAAATTTATTTTACAATGTTATCTTTTTGGTGTGTGGAATTTTTTTTTAAGCATACTTATCCTCACTGATGCCTAAATCCTAAATGTAACTGCTATAACTTCAGGGGTTCAAATTTTGCACCTGAAGTTTTAGGGAAATAGATTTTGAGCTGGCTGGAGCATATAATTCTCCATTATCCCACAGTGGATGTTGTCTTTGTCACTGCTGCCTTTCATTTACAGACTCTGTAACACTGTGTTGTATCCAGCACAACCACATAAATGGCTTACTTGGGAAGATGATGTTTGCAGAGGCTGGTGCTTGCCTGCAATCTGTCAAGCAGAGCCTAGCTCAGATCGTTTGCAGTCTGATATCTGCACCTTAAATCCAGGAGTGGAGGATGGAGCCCTTTAGTCAGATGACAGTTGCACCAGCTCTGCTTCTCATAAGTTCTTTCTGTCGAGGTTCTGTTTCTGTTGCTGTGCTCAGTGATGGAGAGCTGGTGTGCTCATCACTCTGAGTTCAAACGCTGATGGTCATCTCTCCTTTTATGTTGTTGCCACAGTGCTGGGAGTTCTTCCACAGCTCAGATGGCTAAACCAAGGGAACTATATTGTGCATGTTCTTGGATAATTTTTAAAAGAAAACATCTGTTTTTACTGTTTGTATTCCAAGAAAGCTCTGAAGAAAACCCAAGATTTACATATTATATTAGCTTCTCTTTCCATGCTTTCTGAACATGTGCAATGAGATTGCTTCATATGTTCAAATTTTGTCTCAAATACAAGGGGTTTAATTTAATTTTAAATAAAGGTCAAGATTTCTAATGGATAAAGATGTAAGGGAAAAATGGGGAATAGGGTTACCTTGGTACCTTCCCAAGCCTTTAGTGCTGAGAAAGCTATTCATCCTGTAATGCTAATTTTAAGGCAGGATACCTGGCTGTAAAATGTGAAATAAAATAGGATAATTGCTGTCAGAATCCAGTAATAATTGAAAGAAAGGAAACCTTGAGGAAAAAAAAATATGAAGGGAAAAGGCACTTTTAAAACAGGGAAATTACAACAAGGCAGCGAAGTTGTTTAAGACAAGTTGTAGTTACATCAACCTGGAGCTGAGATATTCTGAAGCCTGAAGGTTGTAGAAGGTCTGTAGGAATTGCAGGCAACAAGAAGAATGGAGGAAAAAAAGCAAAGATGTAAATGCATCACATTGCCTGTCTGAGGGGTAAAGCTGAGAAAAGAATGTTTGAATGAGAGAGACACACTAGGACTGCAGAAGGATATTTCAGTCTCTAGCTCAAGGGCTAATTTCACTATGAGTGAGGGAGTGAAGGACCTGAGGGAGGTTGTGGTGTTTGAGAGATTGGTTAGGAACTTTTAGAAAGTGAGGAAACAACAGGAACAGAAATAGTTGGAAAAAGAGAGCATCTGTTTTAAAGGTCTATGAGCTTCCCTTATGATGGAAGAAAGAATATAGTAGTTTCTGTGCTGAGTCAGAATAGATGGAATTGGCAGTTGGGGAAAAATGAGAACTGGTCAGTGATTAAAGCCACAAGACTGAGACACTTGAGTGTCACTGAAGTGCCTCTGTATGTGCTTCACAATCTTCATTCTGTCTGAATATTCACTATGCAAGTAAAAATTTTCTTTAGGACCTGCACAGGTATAAGTCTGTAAGGTCCCACTCTCCTGTACTAAGACACTTACCACAAGCCAAGAGACCAAGGGAAATCACCGGTTTTTACATTGCTGGGGACAGATACAGTTACAGAGCAAAATTCTACGTGTGTCTGCCTAACTCCATTGTAGGACAAATTTAGAATATAATTTTCCGCTGAGGAGATGGAGAACTTCGAATTTGTGAGAGGAAGAGTGTTCTGGACAGTTAATTTGGTGGCACTGTACCCTGAAATGAGCTGTTTATCGATGTGATAGAGACAGCAGAGGCATTACCAGTACAAACTACCCTGCCTGCATATACCAGTATGCCCTTGCATGACTGCAGGAAGTGAGAGCCTCTCTGGAGGCTTGAGAGCTGAGAGTTTCCAGTTCCCTCTGCCACTGGCAGCGTCTGAGACTGACAGAATGTTGCCAGCTAATGCCAGCTTGTAGTCCTGAGAGGCTCTTCAGATCGGGCACCCTACAGCCAACATAAAGGGACTGCTTTATTTTCACAGTGGTAGCTCTTACTTTATTTTCATTCATGCAGGGAGTAAAACCACATTAGTTATGCAAAGAAAAAAAAGGGGAAGGCATTATTTATCTAAAATTCAACCAGAGGATTATCTGCATTACCATCTGATAATGGAGGCACACAGAATTAAAGACAAAGGTACATGCCTGTGTATGTCAGACCTTTGACTTTCTAATCCTGCCCAATTGCTGCAGTCAGGATCATAGAGATTATTTTTGTGAGCTATTGCTCAGCAAAAGCAAAACAGATCAACCATAGTTTGTAGAATTAGATCGGCCCTGTCCTGAGGCATCCAGCACAAAATACAAAGCTTCTGGCAGAAATAGAGAGAAATATAACCAGCTTGTCCTCCTTAAATCTAAGTGAGGAAAATGCATCTGGTGTAGCCATAAAATCAGAAGTGACTTGTTTTAAAAGGAAGGAAAGCATCAATTTGTCATTCTGGAGCTGTTTTTTTGCAGAGCAGAATTGCTGGAGGGATCAGAGCAGTCAGCAGTAGAGCAAGACTATTAAATGAGTCCACTCCCCTGCACTCATGGACGTAATCCCTTGATGCAAATACATGGTTTATTAAGGCTGCAGTGTGCTGGCTGTGGGAATCAGACCTCTAATAACATCATCCCTGGAGCTCTGGGGGAATAATGCTGCTTCTCTTTAGAGGTGAGCTGTGGGTGGTTGTGCACCAATGCTGTACACTGGTAAAAGGGAACTCTCCTTGCTGCTAAGGCCATTTGAAAAGAACTATGAATGTTCAGGTTAGCTGTAGGCATTAAGTGCTTTTCAGATATGTTCACTTGAGACAAGCTTAAATTCTCCCAGCAAAATGTTGAATTTCAGATTCCATTCTAGTAAAATTCAGCCTAGAGGTGAAAGTTCTGTTGGATGATGTAGGAAGTCTGAAGGACAGGTACGAGATGAAGACTTAAAAATTCCAGTGCTGTTGGAATCTCCATCAACTAGCTAAATAAAAGACCAAGAGAAGAGTTCTAGCAAACCAGACTGAATGCAGGGAAGAGACTTAGAGAACCAAGTAGCTTTGTATTTATTACGGATCATGTTTCAGTAAAGACTTTTGTCGAGTTCTCTGTCCTGCTTTCTTCTCCGTGGGATGTAGTGACTAACAGCAGAGTTGGAAACACAGCCATGTCCTACAGATGTCTGTGGTTGTGTCTGGGCCAGAATTTCCTTCCTCCTCCCCCTGCTCCTGGCTTTTACAGCTGCTGTGACTCCCATACTAAAGACACAATGGTAGGAGCACCAGGATACATAAACCGATGGCCTTAAGCTGCCGTGTTTGTGTAATGCAGTGCACATTGAGGGCCTAAGCTCTGAAACCTGGAGACAGCACAATTGCATCCATGTCTAACTAGCATCCAAAGAGTGAGCTTGCACTACGCGCCTCATTTTTAATTGAGCTGATGTTTTTGTTATCACAAGAGACTCAGTTCATCACAATAAAAGTAATTCATCCTTCACTTGCCTGCCAGATCCACGGGCCTGCTTCACTTTTTTCTATTGTAGGAGATGATGTCTTTGCAAAGGCAAATGAAATACAGCTGAGAATGTAATTTTGTTCACTACCTGTTACTTTACAAGCTCAGTGTAGCATAGGACAATACAGAAGAGAAGCCCTGAAATTGGAACTATTGGTTTTCCCTGTATTTTTGTTGAAGTTTCTGAAAGTTGTATTTCACTCCAAGTTTTAGTTTGACTTGCTGCCAGGATCCATAAACCAGGGAAGAAAGCCCCAACCCTCAGAAAACAGCTCCTGGTGAGGATGTTAAATTAGTTATTCAAAAATCAAGACACTTAATTGCTAACTATTTTTTAAAATATCAGTCTTACTATAAAGCCTATTGCTATTTCTTCACCCATGTACATATACACAGTGTTAGAAATTTTGGATCTGAGATAGCACCACTTTAAAGTTTTGATGTTCACCTTTTAGAAAATTAGTTACAGTCATTTTTCCCCTTCCTAAAATAAATGTGAGAGGAAACATCAAATCAGTCATAGATACAAAGACTGCCTGTAGTGAGGTAGCTCATTAAGCTTCCTTTTCCTGAGCTCCACGTTTCTTTCAGAATTTTAATCTCCATAGATTTTTTTTGTTGGAGTGTGTGTAGTATTCTGCAACAATGAAATGCTTTGCTGGGTCGTTTATCATCCTTTGCCTTGAGGAAAGTCTATACCATTACCTTTGTGCTTGTGTTACACTCTAAACCTTTATAATCCAGGTTTCTGGAATTTGTGCAGTGGAAGATGCACATTAGAGAAGGTGCATCCTTGCTTCTGAAAGCCCATCCTTGCAAGTTACGTAATTACATCCCCTTACACAGCGTAAACTGTTTATGTTCCCGGTGCTGCTCTCTGGTTTACAGCAGCACCTACAAGTTACTTCCAAACTGCAGATGCAGGCTGGTGTCCTCCCGTGTTTATGCACCCCTGCCATGAGGTAGCTGCAGGTGGCCACCCCTCTGCAGCCTCATGACAGCACCAGTGGCTTCAGCCCTAGCAATTGGCTGCTGGTAAGGATACTGTGGTTCAGTGATTTTGTCTGTCTCGGGAGCCACTGAACTTCACTCAGTTCTGAAGATTCCCACATCCCATTTATTCCTCAGCTCTGGATTTTAACTAATGAGGGAGGAGGAGCCATGGAAGGGAGTCTTTGTTGGTGCTAAGAGTGGACCATATGCCAAGACTTGGTAAACCAGTGTGGAAGGCAGTGATCAGGTCCAAATAGAGTCACTACGGCAAACAAAAGCATTGTTTCATCACATGGAGATTCACACAAAATCATTTGGATTTTTTGGTTAATTTTAAAATTGCTCTATCTCAATTTTACAAGTTTGATTACTTAGGTTTTGTGAGAGTGAAATTAGTCACACTCTAGAAGTGGGATAATTGAACTGCACACACCAAATATTATTGAATCCTTTCAATAGCTGTAATGGCTTTGGTGGAGTTTTTTCTTCCCTGTCTTCTCAGAGCACAGTGTTCCTCGTGTACTTTCTTGGCACTATGTGCAGTTCAGGACATGTCTATCTGTAGCTCTCCTGACAGTTAATCACTCTCCCTAGTCCAGCTGGTAAATTTTACTCTGTTGGAAATTGTGATGATACACTTCATTCTTTCATTTCTGCTAAAGAATGCATGTTATTTATACTCACAAAAATAAAAGGCACTTACCAATATGGATACACTCTACAGCTGTTGGAACTGTTCACACACTGCTATTGCAATACCAAACGAAGCCTGCATTCATACAGGCTCTTCTTGCTGTTTTAAGCAGAAGAGGGAGATTATTACGTTCTATCTGAGGAAAATATTGTTCAAATTGAAAAACTTTCAGTATGTCCCTTAGTTAAACCTGTGTTTATGAATTTATCCAGTCTGAATGTTAGTTATGGCTTGTTTGATGTACCTTCATCTAAGGCTTCTTCCACAGTATCTGTGAGGCAATCCCATTCGGTATCTCAGACACAGATGGGAACTTCCTGACAGAGTGACTGACTCCTGCAGGTAAACTTTGAAAAGTATAGTGTTGAGCTGCAGTTCTGCAGACACTGTTACTTTATTTCTCCTCCCCTCACTTCTTTTTTTAGTTGTCAAATAGTTTTGCGTGGGGATGAGATTCAGTATTTCAGAATTCATAGGCTCCTGTTGCTTCAGAACCACTGAGGTGGGTACGGCACAAGAATGTGGTTTCAGGTGAGGAGAATAAGCAGCAGGAAGAGAAGAAATGTCACGTAATTATACAGGTCTCATATTAGCTACCATAATAATACAACCAAAACCCAAACCTCCGAGTCTCAGCAAAGAGACAAAATTGTTTCTAAAATGAGAAGAGTTTTGCATAGCATGTCACGTGCTCTCTTGGATTCTGTTAATTTGACAACCAGATTATGCACTTGTAGAAAAAAGAAAGATTTGTTTTAGTAGTGTGTATTGCAGGTTTTTACTGAGCTTTTTATTATATGTTGCATGTAAGAGAGACACAGATTTTTTGCAATATAGTAACAGATGACAACTCCAATCCAATAATTTTAACAAAATCTGTTACCCGAGATAAGTGCTTTAGATGTCTGTGGGAACAGCTGTAATTATTACTTAGTTGTTTACCTTGATGTCATGCAGAAAAGAGGGAAGGCCAAATGATAGCAGATGTGGAAGCTTTAATTACAGGGAAATCAAATGAGGGCTTCAGTTTTGGGTTTAAGATGCTGCCAACGCTTTCTGCAGAGGCTCTGCTGAGTCAGTCACGTTTCGGAGGAAGTCTTGTGCTGTCCTTGCACACATTACAGTTTGTTTGAACAGAACATGTTTTTCTGGCAAGACTCTCCTTCCCCCTGTCCTTAATGATTTCAAGAAGAGCAATGGAAGCACTGCTCTGAGGCCTCATTTAGCTCAGCACCTTCTCTGCCCAATTAGCAAATATCCTGTGTCACCAATTTTAAGAATTAGTGTGACAATAGTTCTCTAACTAATTACAACCTACTGACTCCATCTTGAAGAGTATTAATTTCCAGTTATCAGGGTATAATATACAGAAATGCTAACAAGAAGGATTTGCTGGCATTCTGATACAACTGCTCTTTAAATGAGTGGCTAGGTCTTGTCCCACTGTTCCCATCTTATCACTCACATTGATATATTCGTATTGCTTGAACTGAATCGCTGCGTGTGCACCTTGAATGGACATTGTGCTCCCTCGGGGTCCTTGAGTGGGTTCCTTAGTGTGGGTTAGGGTACAAAGACCTAATTAGAGCAGCTGGAAGCCTTTGTTTGCAGGTTAAGAAATTAAGCCGAATCTCAGCTCAAGCCACCAGGCACCTCTGTCCCCTTCAGGGGCTGATTTACTCTGCTTGGTGTCTCAGTTTTCCCTCTGCAGAACGAGGGTAGAATAAATCCACCTGTAAGATGTGAGAAGTGCAAAGGTAATGAAAGCCTCAGCTGACAGGACCACTGATCCCAATCTCACAGCCCTGCATAGCACACTGTGAGGACTCAGCCTTTTCTTTCGATGCAGCAGCATGTGATGGTGAATGCTATTGATTTAGTGATCCCACCTGTAGTACAAGCTCTTCAGTTCCGGTGCTTTCATCCCTCCCCTTCCACTGACACGGGATCGTGTTCTGTGTTTAACTGTAGCAATACTAATCTCATAAGCTTGCATTTAAGATAAGAATTATTATCTTTCTAGAACAGATGAAATGTCTTGGGTATTGGGGGCAAGAAAAGTTGTACCACAACTTTACTTTATTCCTTAGTATGGAGAAAGTGAAATAGAATGATCTCAGGGCTGAGCTCCCTTAAAGCTTATTAAACTGCTGCATTTGAAACAGAGAAATTATTTTTGTTTATTCTTGCTTTCCAATTTTATTCAATCATTTGAAAACCTAGGGAGATTTTTTTTTTAAGTATACAGGATCTTCACTTTGCATTTCAGGAAATACATCCTCCTGTTTCCATTTTTTTGGGTTTTTGTTCCCTGGTTTATGCAGGTCATCTGCAAAAAGCGTGATTAAATTATCTATTTGAGAATCATCCTTCTGCATGTATTGGTACCTTTTCATCCCTGGAATTACGGCCTTTTAAATTTATTTGTATTACCTTTTTATTCTATACCCACAGCTGCTTCAATTTCTCAACACTGTCTTATAGTCACACCTTTGTCTACCTGAGTGCATTTACCCCTCCAATGCCCCCACTCAAATCACCCACTAAATTAACTCCATACAAAAACTTCAAATAAGCTACAGATAAAAATTCCTGGTTTCAAATATATTTAAACAAACAAACCAACCTACCTATTGAGAACCTATGAGAAGTCTTGAACTGCTTGCTTTCCTGCAGAGAGCAATGTGGCTTGAAAAATAATGTGTGTTTTACTGTTTCTACTCTGCAGACCACGTGTGGGATACAGGCAGAATCTGAGAATCACTGAACATATTCACAGCTCTCTGTGCACAGGAAATATGCAATCAGACTGTCCATCATTGTGCCATCAGGTTCTCCTCTCTGGTCACAGCTGACTCCAATGGATAGTAAATGCTGGTCTCACAGCTGACTTCTCAATCACAAAAATACTGCTGTCCTTGCATCGAACTGTTCTCACGTAATGCAGGCTCCCTCCTCCCAGAACTCAATTTCACTGCCACTGAACCAGTGATAAAACCTGAGCACTGACAGACGAACAATTGGCATTCTTGAAGGTAAATATGGAACCTTATCACTTGGTTTCTGCAGATTGTGATAGGGACATGAGTGTTGGGTAGTGACAGTTCAAGATGAGAGATTGCAACAAAGGGAGAAAGAAAAGTCTCTGTACTGCTAATGAAACTACGTAATAGTTCTGACTTATGCAGGACTTTGAGCTAGTAATCTCTCAAACAAATTGTCACAATTATTTACATCTCCTAACTGCTCAAGCAACACAAGAACTAACAATATTTTTAATTTTTACCTTATTTCAGCTTGGCTATTTTTACCTAATGGATATAACAGCAGAGAATTTGACAAGGCTAGGCAAGAATTCTAAATTATACTGTATGAAGGGCTTGTATTTAACTATTCCAGCTGTTTCCTTTGCTCAGCAGGTCACAGGTGTTAAAACTCAAGCATCTGAGTACAAGTTACCTTGCTTTCTAATGAGGTTGGCCTATCCTTTGCCCCTCGGTTTTTGTTCATAATTTCTGCAGTCCTAGAGAATATATAATACTGATGGTCAGATCTGAGGCACACTGGCAGTGCTAGCTATGACATTAGGTATTTTTTCTGTTTACCAGTATGCCGTGGTTTCGCCTGTCCAGGCACTTGTGTTTGTGCTCTCCATAAAGCTAATTATGTCAAGTGCAAATTCATTCCTGTGCAACTCAGTTTATAGTTTCACATTTGCTTAATAGGACTCCTCATTTCCCTCTTCTACAAAACCTGTGCTCAGCTGCTGCTTAATCTTGTTCCTGCTTGTGTTTTGGTGCCATTTGCAGCTCTGAAGAAAAAAGATAAGAGTAGGTGTGAATCCCTCCCTAGCGCACTGGGAGTTCAAAATCTATTTAGCTGGCAAAGCCCCCTCAAATACTTGCTGGTACAGGATTAATATCCTGCCCAGTGACAGGGAATAGAGATCACAGCTGTCTCCTAGTAGGGCTGCCACTCCCTCGGGGACCTGCAGTGAGTAACTCCACTAAAGAAGGCTTCAGGATTGCACCGTGTCTACTACATTTTACATTATGAAGCAATTTATCATGAAGAGCATTTATTTCTTGGCCGAAGAAGGATCAGGTGGATAAATTATATGATGCATATCCAGATCTTAAAAATTTCTCTGTAAAATTGAAAAAAGACAGAGATATTCCTCACGCGGGAAGGGAGAGAGTGCTAATCCCGTTTACAGCTATCACTTCAGGAATCTGAGTTGTTGATAAGATGCTGATAGCTAAGGTAACAAACTGCATCCCCATGTTGCATTCCAGTTCCACTTGTTGCATGTCTACAAAGTGTCCCCGAAGCAGGGTTTCTTTTTTGACCTGCTGTTTGTATGAAAAAAGCTAAGGGAGAGTAGAGCATTAAAGATGTGTCCTCCATTTTAATAAAATATCAACCTTCTGTCGAGGACAGCTGTGTCATTAGCACAGGCTTTATCCTAGACTTGCTTTGCTATTGCTTGAGTCTTCTGATGCCAGGATGAGCTGCACGTGGGGCCCCTTAGAGCAGAATTGCCGTAATTGAGCCCATCACGGGATACTCCCAAAGACTTCAGTGTTCCTTTGAAACGCCTCAGTATTGTCTTTACTGTGAGTGGCTGCTGCTGCTGCTAATTAACGTGGTTTAAACCTCCTTGTTTGGGAAACAGAGCAGTGTGAAGAAGTCTGGCTGCAGGAATTGTACTAGGTAAGGCACTTTGGTTTGTTGCTGCTCTTAGAGGAGAAGGGGAGTTCTGACCCGTTCTCTTGAGATAAGAAATAGATTGCTAAGCCTGGAGTTATGGAGAACTTATTTAGTGTTTGCCTTAAAGCTATGCCAGCCTCTGGCACAGAGGGGCCTGGATCTTACTTAGAGAAATGTTTTACCTTGTAAACGAAGTCCAGCATTAGCTTGAGGTGGGTTTCAGTTACAAACTTTTATTAATCGTACTCAGTCTGGAAGGATGGGGCAGTTGGCATTGCTGGCCAGGGTTGAAAATCTCTTTAATGTTTTGGGGAAAATCTCGTCTCGGAATGGGACCCAGTCCATGTAGAAGCTGTGTGCTACTTTAATTAAATTCTTAAAAAGCTTGTTTACATTGGTAAAGCTATTTTTGAGGTAATAGCTGGCCAATTCATGTCAGGAATATTGGGGCCTCTCTCATTCTGTTCTTTATGTCTCCTATATTAAAAAAGAACTACGTTATACTGATGTGAAATGAGCTTTGTACTGCATGGATTGCAAGGTGCTAAAGGGCGAATGTATTATCCAGTTCTGCACTTCTGAATGTTCTTTAGGAGAGTCCTCAGGTTCATAATTATGTTATATTAAATAACTTTTTGTTTGCTTGTTTAAAAGAATTATGCTTTCATGTACAGAGTGTATCATCAGAACAGACAACGAAAAAGATTAGGCTTCTTTTATGTTCAGCTTTCTCTTTCATGGGGTATTTGTGAGCCTATCTGTACAAGCTTAATAATGCCTTAATCTAGTGTTTTGCATTCACTATGAAATAAGGTTCATACAGGCTTATGATTGCAACCTTTATTTTGAATCAAGGGGGAGGGGAAAACACACCTTGGAAATACTGCTTTGAGATAGTCAGATGCCACGTTCTCTCTAGTTATACAGACAAACCCTGTTTAGCTCTTGGCAGTGTGTATGACTATTCCAGCAACTTTAAGGATATATAATAATCGCTAACTACTTCAGATGCCTGACCAGATTAAAATAACTTTCCAAGATGCATTGTCACATTGTGAGGTGATTGAAATGTTACCTGAGTACAGTAAGGAAAAGAGACCCGGAATACAAGCAGAATTCAAAATTCTCAGGTTGGTGTTCATTCCTCTGAGAGAAGCGATTACTGCAGCACTGACTAATGGTGGTGAGTTCTGTCCCACTGAGAATATGCAGATGGGTACTGGGACGGTACCAGATTTTGAAGTCTTATCTCCTACCACAGTAATTCCTATTTCTTCTTTGATCCAGGATGTCTCTTTTTCTGGGATGTTTTAGTGCAAGAAATAAAAGGCAGCTGGGAGAATTGAAGTATTCATGTGGACCCTAAGTGGGATTACCTGTGATTGGCCTGTCACCATGGGGAGTATTCCCAGATGATAGACAAGCAATGTTGTCCCAGGTAGCACAGAACAATCCTGCTTCACTTGGCTGCTTCTTTTTTGCCTTCATTCTTCCCTTTTTGATTTGCAGATGAGATGGGGATGAGGGTCAAAAGGGCTTTTCTCAGTTTGTTGTCCTGGGCTTTTTTTCCTTCCCTTCTCACTGCATTCTTAAACTACTTCTGCATCCATACCCTATAACAGTGAAAATTAAGTCCAAATAGCCACTTGATCTTCTGCTGTTATGAACAGGCGTGTTTGAAAAAATTTCTTGCATATGCATGGGACTTTTGTTCCACCTGAATTTCTTTTTGCCTCCCCAGAAAGGGGCAAATAAGTTTGAAGTTTGAAATTAATCTTTTCTGTTTTGCTAAATGGAAATTCAGCTTTTGTACTCACTCTCCAGTTAACACCTTAGGAAATGATGCCATTCTCACTAATGGATTGTTTATTTTGAATCATTCTGAAAGACACTCTATCATTCTTGGATAGAAATGTTCCGCATGGCAGTACATCTAGTGTGAAATACTTGACATTTTAAAATTTGTTTGAAAAGGGAAATGGATTAAGAAGTTAATTTGTTACAGTGTATTTCCATGATGAAAAATTCAGAAGGTCTTGGGCTCCTATTTTCAGCTCAGGAGAGATTTTAACTTTTCCAAATCAAAATAAAAGGGATTTCTACATAATGCATGAATGATATATCCTTTCAAAGGAAACTTTCCTGGAGGAAAGTTTTGGTTGTCCTTTCCTAACTAACTTCTGTTTACTGCAGGGGGCAGGAAATAAAGGAATAGGCACATGGGGATGCTTGAAGGATTAATAAAATAGTAGAGAGATTTTAACTTCCACAGTAGATCATCAGTTTGAACCCAGCAGAAGCTGTCAGTACTGAGCAGCTGCTTGGTGGTCTTTTGATCATTACCAGCTCTCTTTACCAAGAGGATGATGACACTGCAGTAGCTTGAGACAAATTGAAAAACTGGTCAGTTTGTAAAAATTCTGAAGGCCTAGTGAGTTTGTGATATAATCTGGGGAGAGAAATATCTTTTTGGACAGAAGGGGCTGCTGTGTAATACAATCCTTGCAATAAACTGAGACTCTATTTTAGGACGAGTTAGGCTGGGTCTTTGCCCCCTTTGCTCCTTGGAAGACTGCCCCCGATTTCTCTAATGGCCTTTCCCATCTGCTCTGGGCTGACTTTCCTGCTCTAGACTCAGGGGCATCTTTGTCCTGCAGGGCAGACGGGATTCACTGCAACAGTTTGCACCCTGTTTGAATAGAGCAGTCCAGTGTCAGTAGCAAATGCTCTGGTCACTGAAAGACATCAAACTTGACCCTCTGTGAACAAAATTAATCTATAAGTGTCTCCAGTACTTGGAGTTCCCTTCTGCTTTAGAAAAGCAGAGCGGGGGGAAAAAAGCGTGTTTTTTGTTTTCTTTTGAAAACATCAGGCCTTTGTAATAGGTGTGACTTAGGAATTAGTTTTGAGTTGTTTGACCTCTGTTTAAATTTGAATTTAGAGTCTGGACATTTCTCAAAACAAAACCACCCAGCAAAGAAAACCTTTAAGAAATCAGGAACCATTTAAGAAATCATTTGATGGATTTGAAATTTTATTTTTCTGCTTTGACAACTATTGTGTTAGGGATCATTTCAACTCTGTTTAGAAGAAGTTCAGTTCTAAAGAATAGTTGTAAGATAGCTTTGTGTTTCCCAGGGGTTGGGAATCATGCATGTAATTTTTCAAATTAATGACAAGACTTGGATGGAGTGTGTACTCTTAGAACAAAACTGTCTTGTTAAAAAGTACTGTGTTTAGACAGCTTGCAGCAACAGGAGATTAAACTGCTGGATTTGCCTTTTATATGGCTTGATTGATGAGAAAACTCTGCTGCACTATTCATTGTTTATCAAATGCCACTCGGCTAGCAGCACTAACAAAAACAAATATTTATTAGGTGCAAGATTAAAAAATGATATTGCAGAAATATGTGACCAGTTTCCGTAAAGATTTCTATATCTCGGTAGGGGCAGAAAGTTAAGATGTGCTGAAACAGTAATGACAGGCACTGTGCAGTGTAACCAGGGAGACATCAGGCACTGCTGCCTTCACAGAAAAGGGGTTCCTGTTGATCTCTTCCTGAAGGACACTGCAGGAATAACCTGCGTGTGTTTATAAAATCAAACGCTTTCCCTAACTGCCTTCTCTTCTCCTCCTACTCCTTTCAAAAATAAACAACCCCACCCTTGATGGATGTTCTGTTACTGTCACTCTTCACATGTAGCTTGCTCTGTGAGGGGTTACACCTGGGCATTACAACTGATATCCACTTGGCTGCAGCACTTTTATCCACAAGAGGCAAGCTTATCCGTACAATTACCTGGTTTAGGCACTGAATGTGTTGTTTTGATTAGGGCAGTGCTATGGACTGTGTTATCGGAATGAATGGGAACCTGAAGGTGGATTATCACAATGGTAACCATTTGGGAAAAACATAGTTCTCATGTAGTGACAAGCAAATTGTGGACATATTTGATGTAGTGTCTATACCTCTTATGTGTAGAAGAGGATTGGCTTTCAGGATTTTTGTGTATGTGCATAAGAACAGATTTGGGATTCCATTTCCTCTGTAATTGCACATCATGAATAATTAACCGTTATTACCTGCTTATTTGCAGGGGATCCTCTGTGTGTTTGTCATTTGGGTTTTCTTTTATTTTTTTTTTGTACTTGCTTATCTAAATATGATGTTTGTAAAAATGAATCTCATATTAGCTGTAGGTTAATGTAATGTAAAAGACATACTGGGCAAGCATCTCCTAGCCTATCTGGAAACAGCTCTGGTCTGTGAAGTGTTGTCTTGGCTGGTTTACATCATTTCCCAGGGAGTCAGTATGAACTCTGTTCTTTTATTGGTTTATTATTTTTCAGGATGTAATTCTCAGTACATTTGTATTCATGGCAATGGACAGTAAGTAATTTAACACCTGCTATCTACAATCTCTGTCAGCAAATGGCCTTCTTCTAGTGGGATTTATAGTTACTTCATGTTTCAAAGGCGGAGAATTCAAATTCTGTTTGCTGTGCTGTGAGCAGAGTTATGTTATGTATTTTCCTTCCCTCTGCCTTTTAGTCTGGTCTTAAACTAACACTGCTGCTTTTATTCCAAAACAGAGAGAAAACCTTAACCTTGAAGGGGGTTGCAATTGTTTTGTTCTGTCAAGGTGTTTTTTCTCTCTAAAACAGGAAAAGGTGGGAGTGTGGGGAAGAAAACTAAGCAAAAATTAACCCTAGTCCTACCTTATTTACAGTGAATACTTTGTAGGCTTATTGTCTTAGTCTCTACATTGTGTTCTCCTATTCATTTTTGATGAAGAGTTTGTGTGGGGGAAAACTGAGGTGTGGAGATGTAATCCCCAGAGGTAAGGACTGTATATGTGTGTCTGCACAGTCCCTGCTGGGAGATCTGGCTTAAGGTCTTTTGCATTGCCTTTCTGTTCTGTTACAACTTCCAGTTCTGGTTTCATTTAAAAAGTGTAGAGACAGTGTAAAATGAGAAGGAGTTGGTTTTTTGTTTTTGTGTTTTGCTTGTTTGTTCTTGGGGTTTTTTGGGTGTTTGGTTTTGGCTGCTTTAAAGAGATGAAAGTATATCTCATACCTCTCATTTGAAATAAGTGCATGAAGCATTTGTGACTGATTTGTTTGGGGTTTTTCTTTCTTATTTTTTGTAGTACCTAGTCTGTAGAAAGAGAGTGTAAGTTATGAGAGAGGCTTGCAAGCTGCCGAAGGAGGAGCAGTTGTGCACAGTGCCTGCGTGGAACACTGACCATACAGGAGGATTCCAGCAGGTGGGATGTTTCACACAGGAGCTGTGGATAACTTGGAGCTTGGGGAGAATAGCTGCTTCTGCAGGAAAAAGCCTGTAGCCTCACAGAAGCAGCTGTATGGAGCAACGGAGGTGATGGAACTGAGCTGGGGAGTCAGGTCGTGCATTACTGTCAGGTGTAGTGGAAAAGAAGAGTTTAAAAGACCTCAGAGAGCTGCATGTCAGAGACATCATGCAGCCAGTCCATCAGTACATGAGAAAAGCTTGGTTTGGATGCTGGGAGTTCCCCATCCCTTTTAACCGTGATCCTTTGGTAAGGTAGGCCATGGCAGGGAGTTAGTGTTACTTCTCTCCAGGGGAAGGCTGTCCCACAAACAGGAAAGGACACTGATCTGGGAGCGTGTCAATCTGGCACTGCAGTGCACTAAAGCACACCTCTGAAAGATAAAACCAAACCAACTCCAAACAAACAAATTATTGGATGGTATATCAAATAAAGCCCCAGCTCTGCTTTACCTTTGCAGAAGCAAATACAGTTTATGGTTGCTTAAGTAGGGCTTTCTATTACCGTATGTTAAATCTTGCAATTTCTCAGCCTTCCTGCTCAGCGTGTGTGAGTCTCAGTAGCAGAATCGTTGCTTGGAAACTCAATTGTCTTTTTGCATTTACTGGTAGAAAAGAGTTTTCAATTCCAGTAACTTGATTATCATGACTTGAACATAGATCTAAAACTCCTTAGCAAAGGCGGTTTCTTTACTGGCAGGATAAATACTGCAGATATACAAGAAGTGCTTAACAGTGTTTTCATCGGGGTGAAGTTTTTCCAATGTGTTTGTATTGCTATTGAGATATAAAATAAGTTGCATGGAAATGAACTTACTGTATATGTGCCAGTATCAATGTGCCTTTTCTACTTCTTTTTTTTTCTTGTGGAGTAGAAAACCACCTCTGAGAGTACAGCTTGCCATCATCTGACTATGAGCTGCTTTGAGAAGTGTGTTATGGGCAGTTATTCACAGCTTGGCAAGAAGATTTTTGTGGGGATTTTTGGTGTGCTGGAACACTTCATGAGTTGGGTTTCTTAGGGATTCTTAATTCTGAGGGTTTGGTTTGAAGGGAGTGAGAAGGAAATAGTGATCATTGCCTTGTTTTCTGCTTTGCTTTTTCCCCTCTCCTCTCTGTTGCTTGAAGTAACATGAATTTCACAAACCTTGCAGGATCAGTACTTAAACTGCATACTAATGTGTTTTGGAGAACTACAGAGAAGATGAGGAACATGGAATGACTTTCTTTGTTCATAGTGTGGTTTGAGAGAAAAATTACAGCTGCAGTTGCCACCTTCAGTTGTGCTCAGAAACACCAGCACCTAAAGGCGTCTCTACCAAAATGAAGAGAGCTTACCAGGGCTTTTTGATCTTATTGCCATGTGAGTTTAAATACTGGATCTTAGGCTGTGTGCTCTAAAGACATAGCAAAGAGTTATTTTTCACTTAGTTTCCAGGAGTTATCGCAAGGACTGAAAATTGAGGTAAATGCCAGAGTAGGCCGCCTGAAGTGTTAGATCAATACTTGAAATCGGCACATGTAATGACAGCTTTGAAACTGATGTGCATGTGAACGTGATTGATAAGTGCGTTGAGAGCCTTTTAAGAGAAGCTCGGGGATTCATTTTGTTTAAAATGGAAGGAAAACAGTATCAATACAACACTGTGTACTACACTTTATGGTAAGTGCTGCAAATGAAGGCTTCAAAGAGTATTTAAGTGCTTTATGCTATTTGTTATCCTCAAGAGTAGTATTGAAATGAGCATTCTAGGTTACAGAGCTTGTGGGATATGTTTTCCCTTAGGACAGAGAGGGATGGTAGACCTTGTGGTTTGGCTGGTGCTTGGATTCTTTTTTTTTCCCCCATCTGTGGGAATTTTCATTAGCAATTAAATGTATCTGGACTTAAGAAACATCTGTTTAACATGATATGAACATAGGAGTTCCTATATTTGTAAGTTTAAAAGTCTGGGTATGCACTAGAAAGTCACCATTTGATCAATATTTCCCCATCACATCTCTTGTAAAGTTTAGTGACTTTGACTTTATTATGTGAACTACAGAGTGGTCTGAAAGTATGGGATGATATCAAGGTATTTAATCACCCAGGTATGCCAGTGCAGTCAGAAGCCAGGCTGTTTGCACTCCTGAGAAAGTGATTTGGCAGTGAACCGGGATTGCAAACAGTAAAAGGAGAACAATGTGCTGCTTCAGTACTTTGCCATAAAGGGCTGTTCTTGTTTTCCTGCAGAATGTAACCACTGAAAAAGAATTATAGCTCCCCAGTTAGAGCCAGCCCCTAGTTGAGGGCTAGGTCATTGTGTTCCGTTTGTGGCTTGGATGTTTTCAGCCAAGAAGGGAGAAGAGAGCAACCTCCTTTCCTCCTTTTAATTTTTTTTTTCTTTTTTTTTGAGGATCTGGGATCTTCAGTATTGGATCCTTAGGCTCTTTTACTACCATCTGAAGTTATTAATTGTCAGGTAGGAGGTAGGGCAACAGTTCTTGCAGAATGTTCTTGCTAGGCTTTTTTTCTTAAAATTGACCTGCTGGAGAAGATTTCTTAAGGGCATGTGTTCCCAGGCTCCTTCCTGTAGGAAAACTGATGCTCTAACTTCTCACAAGACACTTGGAAATTATTTTATGACCCCAAATTAATTTTTTTGTGTATGTTGGCTATAGATCTTTTGCTCTTTTAAAAATCACTTAAGTAGTAGGCTGAAATTTTGCTTTGGTGTAATATGAAAATGAAGATGACCTATCCTTTTCTGATGCAGTTATTGTTGGAGTTGTTAATCCAGGTGTGGTTTAATGGCCCCTGTTGTTTGGATCTGCTTAGCAGGCTGACCTAATGTCTGAGCATGTAGCTATGTTGAAATTGCCTTAAATGAGGTTAACTGGAAAGAAGAGAGCTGCTGTTGGCATGAAAGGTGAGCTACAGAGAGGTTTAAAGTAAAACTCTGACTTGCTGAGAAGTTCAAGCAGAAAACTGAAGTACATTAATTAAATGCTAGTAGTGAGCAGGTGGGGAGCCTGTGTTTAAAAAGACAGGGAGTTGTATGGCATTTTAAAGAAAATCTAAACAAGACCTTAGGAAATAAATTACTTTCTTTTTTCATTTTTTTTTAGATCTTTGTTCTTTTGCCTCGTGATAAAATTTAAAATAAAAAAATAATTAAAACAATATTAAAATATCTCCTCCAACCCAGAGAGCTTCTATACTCATCTAGAGTTTCCGAAATGTAAGCAGTCCCAGGCTCCTGTTGTTGGTGTAAGATGGGGAACGACAGTGCCAGTGGCCATGGCAGAAGGGACATGCTTGGAGGCCTGGCTGAGACAGCGTAAGCACAGCTGTAACTCTGTGCTAGTTATCTTTAAGGATACAAAAAGAGGCTTCTTGAAAACCTGATGATTTTTGGGGTCTGTAAATACTTCCAGTTGGGGTTGACAGATACTGAACTTGAAACATTGTGACGTTAAAGATTAACAAAAGACTTTGGATGCCGGTTGGGGAGGATTGTATATTTTTTCTACTTTTGTTATACTACTCTTTTATGTCTAGAAAATGTGCAGTTAAATCCTTGACTTTTCATATAAAGCCTTGAAAGATCCTGTGGCACTTTACATGGGAATAATGTGACTGCTGTAAGGGGGTTGGTGTTTGGTAATTGAATCTAAATTGATTTATTCTGTGATGCAGTTTTAAATATTCTGCAAAGTTCTTGGTAGCAGAGAGTAGGAATTTTGTTCTTTTTTTAATTAAAAAAATTTAAAATAAAATCTAAAATTTTATTTTTTTTTAATGCTTCTAGTAGATTATGGGGTAAGAACTTGTATTTTCTGGAGAAGAGTTCTTGGTTGCTAGCATGATAGAAGTATTTTAAAGATGAAACATAGAGAGGCACATGCCATACTCACAGGATATTTTTCTCTTCCATCATGCTGGCTTTATCTTGCCATCTTTTGAAGGTGAAGCTCTACCAGCAAGATTGCTTTAACTCTGAAGGAAATCACACTCTTTGAGAAGTAGCTTGAAGTAGACCTTGTTCTACCTAGCACAAAAATAACAGTATCCTACCCAGATTCAAGTGAGTGTGAAAATGAATTTGCCATATGAAATTTGTATGAATGGTTCCGTAGGAAATACTTTTCTTCACTTTTCAAATAGCAGCAATAAATATATAGCAAGGAATCTGCTGGAAGATGTTCTGCATTTTACCTTCTCTTCTGAAACATTCTCCAGTTTGCTAAGGCAGTGGAGTTCTTTAGAACAGTTTTTCTTTAAGTGACATCATGTATATTAATTTTACCACAGAAGATACCAAAGAAGAATTTCCATGATTCTGGATCCAAATGTCACTTTTGTACCACTCCAGTTGTACGAGGTTCTGTTCCTAGGGAGTAGAAAGAAAATAAGCTGCTTTGGAAGGAGTTGTTTCATAGTATGTTAATTGGACAGCAATAAAGTCCTTCCATGCCTTTGCCAGGATAATTGTTTTAGGCACACTGTAACTCACAATATTGCACTAAGAAAAGTTGCATTTCCATGTAAGCCGTAGTTTTATATTGTCTTCAGTGAGGGTGGTGCTTAGCCTCCTTGTGGTCAGAAAAGACCTATTGTAAGGCGTAAAAATTTTTATCCCATATCTCAAGTAATGGTCTCCCCTCTGTTTAGTAACCACCAAGTATGCATATTCTATAAAAGAACACCACACAAAGAAGAAAGTCTCAGAACTAACCAGGTAATTCTGTTCACCTGGTGGAAATAGTTTGCTGTGTCTTAGATTCAGGACGTATCTTGGGTTTAATGTTGTTCTTCAGTTTTATCCTGTAGCTGGGGCTGCATAAGTCAATGTTCCCTATGTTACAGGCAAAATCTGTGTATTTTCTTAGTATAAATTAAGCAAGGCTTCCTATAAATTCAGTGTAGGAGCAGGGGAGCTCAGGAGCATGGCATGAGGAAGTGCCTCTTGGGAGATTTGCTCAAAGTTGAATACTGTTTCTTCCTAGCATGGTTTGGCTCCAAGATTACATCTAAACAGAGAGGGAGCTTAATAGGACAGTATCTCTTGAAAGAATGGACATAATTTCACTAGTAAAATGTGCATTTTTAACAGCACCACCTGGTGACTCCTGTAGCAATATTTCCTCATTAAATTATAACTGCTGAACTTGTTTCTTTGGGATAGGTGACATAGCTAATTCTCAGTCATATTGCTTTGTCTGTGGTTGGGATTTATGCTTATGTGATACTGGTCAGTGATTTCTCTTTATTTGGGTAGGTGGATCTTATCTTGCTGTCTGTGATTTTCCACAAAGCCACTTGCTGCTGTGAGCTTTTACGGCAGTTAAAACCAGTTGTTAGCCAGACATGGTTAAATCAAGGTAATTGCAAATTATTTGAGGAGGAAGAGATCATGTCAGTCTTCAAAAAATGTACAGATGTCCAGATATGTCTAAGATGAAGTTAACTACTACGTGCTAACTGACAATCTATTAACTTCAGAGGTTAGATTTTATTTTGTTTTCTGTGTCATGTCCTGTGCCCCCAGTTTATTTTGTGAAAAGGCTCTAGCAAGTCAGCTTTGATTATAATAACCTGTTCACAACAAAGTGGAAGCTGTCTTGCTTAGTGGAAGCTCAGATATTAGCTAGCTATCAGACTCTGCTTCTAATATAGATAGGATTCTAATAAAGTATTTCAGGCTTATGAAAATAAGAAATAAAATATTTCAGGCAATGTGTCTGTCATTTTTATCATATCCCCCATGGAATCACTTTATGAGCTTTGAGCTAATACCAGCTGCATATTGGAACTGGAACATTAATAGTAGGCTGAACCTGTCATGCAGGGTGATTATCTAGAAGATCATTTTAATACAAGGACCCATAACCACCAAGAAGAAAGCTGAGGGTTCTTGAAAGTATTCTAGGGACAGCAGTGAATGAATGGTAAGGCTTCTTTTCTGCTTTTCCTTGTAGGTTTTTCTTCTGTGCTCTGAAAAGGCTGTGTGTGACCTGGCTTGCCAGGGTCCCAGTGAAGTCCCATCACTGGTCCCCAGGAGAGTCAGTGTGGGTTTAGAAAAACCAAGGTAGAAGGTCACTGACTGTTTGTTTATTCCTAATGAAGCAAGGGGATCACAGCAGCCGCGTAAGAACTGCAAAACCTGCAGTTATGTTGCAGCAGCAGTTTCCCAAGAGACCAATTGTAAGAGGCAATACTTTGGACTTCAGTGATTTAAAAGGCTCTAATTCCCTGGACTTGTTCAGTAGAAGTCACCATAATAAAGTTGGTAGGAAAAAACACAACAAATCAGTTTGCAGCTGCTTTAAAAATGAGTTTGAACTATGATTGAAACAGGGTAGTTGGGGCAAAACTCTAACATTTGTGATTTAACTTTTCTTTGAAGTAATCTTATTGTAACCTGTAGGAGAGGATTGATAGCAGGTAACAGATGAAGACTTCCCCCTGGTTAGAAAGGAGGCCTGCTCTTGGTCTGCAGGACTGATTTCATGTTATTCTTTAAGAAGAAGAGATTGGAGGAGACTGCAAATGGCTTTGGCTTTCCTTGCGCTTCACTGGGATATGTTTAGTTATGTTGGAGCTAATAGTGCAATATATTAGTTGTGTGGCATGGGGATTTTTGGGGATTTTTTGTTTGTTGGGAATTTTTTTTTAAACCTTCAGAGAAGATGACACTTGTAGGCAGCACTTAACTTGTTCCTAACTCTAACAAAGAATGATTAGCTTGAATTTCTACTGCTAAGTGCAGGGAATTGGTAACTGTGAGTAACTAATGACGTGGTCATCTTGTTGCTTAATTTCAGTTTCTTCTTCTTCTTGTCCTGATAGCATGGAGAGGATGAAAATTAGCATCTGAAAGAGACAAAAAAAAGAAGGGGTCCTGACCCCAGGGTAAATGTGTCTTGCGCATGAACTTATACCGTGGAAGCCCCTACAGCAGTCCTGTAAATGAAAAATGCTAATTGGATACACAAGAGCATCCAAAATTCTGTGGAGAAATACCTTTGGGCATACCTCTGCCCGCTTACTCCCAAACTTCTTTGGACCCCTTATTTGTGTTGCAATATTTCATTCTAATTCAGGTTTTAAACTCTGAATGTTGAGCTGTGGGGTGTTATAGCTGGTGCAGTGCTTGGGTAGACATTTAGTAGTAAGCGCTTCTTGCTTCCAGTAGAAACAGAAGTGGACATGCAAAGCAGTGGAATAGATGAACAGATTTTCTTCAGGGATGTCTAGAAGTGTGTGGGAATTTCCTCCTTTCTGCTTACTACAAAAAGATGCAAAATGCTTTCCCTCCCCCAGACTGCATGCTGGATAATATGAAAACTGAGTTTAAACGTATAATTTGTGGAATGCCTTGCAATTTATTTTGACACGAAGTCGGTGGCACTAACTAGAAAGAAACTTCTTTCAGAACTGAGCCTGTGGAGAGGAATTCCCCAGCAGCGTTCCCACGATGCACGTGGCGCTTGTGTTGCTGCTCTCCTGTTACCTTCCATGTCGGTACAGCAGGCACAGGTGGAGCCTTTCAGTCCTCCGCTTTTCCAAAAGAGAGACAATGACTTTTGCAGACAGGGGATGGCACTGTTGCACTGTAGCTTCTCAGCCTTCCATCCAAAATGTCTTTATTTATAAAAAGGGCTTGGTATTTACCAGGAAGGGAGCAGATGAACCAGATGCAGTGCTGCAAGATTTTCTTGAAATAATTCTGTATAAAAGAACAGATTTGGGTTTCTGAGAAGTTTATATGTTGATAAAAGCCCCAGAAGAATGTGTTAACATGCATCTAAATTGGATGTTAGCAGTGGACACAGTTTAAGGCACTCTCATTTATTTTAGATTTAAGATGAAACTAGCAAGCACTTAAACTCCTTTCTACCTTTCTTTTATTCTAGAAATTGCAAACTTCTTTCGTCAGAAGCCTTAATACATTGCTGTCTTTTGCAATTCACCCAGGAAATTCCTTAGGGCAAGAGGCCAGTTCTGAAGGCTGCCTGGTCCACACGGGCAGACACCTGTGGTGGGTGTGGAAGCAGCATTCAGCTTGCTTGTCTTGGCTCACAACAGTTGTAGGAACATGGCAGATGGACCAAAATTATTTCTTTGGAGGGATGGGCTTTTGCCACGTAAGGCAGGACAGATCTTGATCAGCACCTTCAACTTCAGCTGCTAGATGAGTTCAGTCAGAGCTGTCACTTGTGCACTGATATCAGCACATGGCAGCGAGGTATCCAACCCTGCTTCAGTCATGCCGTCATCCTCAGATGGAGTCCCATCTGGGATGTGTTGGTAACAACCTCAGTCTTGAGGTGATGAAAGTATAGGTAACAACGGGAAAGTCTGCGTTCAAAATACAGATGGTAGGAAAGGCTGAGCAGGCTGTTGCTGAAATTAACTCAACAACTCGGTCCCTTTTCTTGGAGGAGCACAGCCACCTCTCTCTGTCTTCTAGCAGTGCTCTGTGACTCCCTTAGTTTTACCTGAAAGGTGGCTGTCTCCTGTTCACCTACATCTTTGTTTCAGCAAGGCCTGGGCTGTAGTCCGAAGGAAAACCACGCAATTTGGATGAGGTATAGCTGTAAAGCTGATGTGTCAGTACACAAGAAACACTGGCATCTGTGTTTCCTCCCCAGGCCTTGTGTCACTGACCAACCACTTCAAACTGGCAGTGTGAAATCTCTAGTGGAAAAAAAAGGGCCAAGTCCATGACAATCGGCAGGAACATCATCTGAAGTGAAAATATGAAACCTCTGAAAAGTTAAACTACATCAAAGTCTTTATCTTTCATTCTGTTTTNTGACTTAACTGAATCTGTGTGATGAGACATCATGGAGTATTTTTGGGAGGAGAGAGGGAAAAGATAAATACAGGTAAATTTAGTCAGACCATTTCATTGGCACTGCATTTAAAAAAAAAAGTTTCAATGACATTTGGTTTCAAAAGCAAATATAATGTGTTTGCTATGCTTAGTTTTGGACAACAAAAAATATATTCAGCTTGTACCCACCTCTCCTCAACCTTCCTGCCAGCTGTGGGAAGAACTGAGAGAGTGAGATGCTTTACTGGAGCTTGATTTCTCACTTGAAGGACAGGCCCTATTGCTGCCTGATGAGGTGTGTAGGTGACTCAACTCTGAGGCCTTCCTACTCTTAGGAAGTCAATTTATTTTCTGGACAAGATAAATCAGATTAGAGATAACCTGTATGCTTTTGTGAGAGTATCAAAGACAACCAATCAAGCTAATAATAGCAGCATTATTACAAGACATCTGATTCTCATCCATCACTAGAAAGAGATAATTAGCTAAGAAGTCCCTTGGATTATTCTAAATCCATACCTAGAATACAAGGGTCAAGTGCAGGGAAGGCATATAGATGCTAAGAGCAGTTTCACCATCTACCCTGGAGAGAGGAGAGGAAACATTGGTTGGTTATTTTGCCATACTCTGGTGGTGGCTTGTGAAGTGTGCTCTTTTCAAAACTGTGTTCAGCTGGTCTTTCCGGAGGTGCTGGTGGTCACTGCTGGCCAGGAGTTTGATAGTTGTCCTTAGGACTCCTTCAGAAAGAGATTACATAGGTTTAAAGGAAAAGATGCTAAACTTTTTTCTCTCCCCCCTAGCACTCCCTGAATTTTAGTGAGTCAGTAAGTAGCTGGAACAGGCTCAGCGCCAGCAGAGCAGCCAGGAAGTTGTTTCAGATTTCTCATCGACCTGCTGGCCATGCAGTGCCACTACAATCGCGTTCATCATGTGTTGGCCTGGTAACAGCGTGAATAGAAACACACTACAAGTGTCCCAGCTTTGTTTCGTGTGGGGGCTTCCACACTAAAGGTAATATTCTTTCAGGTGCTGTTTTGGACAGAGCCTTCTTTGTTCTGTTTGTTGTTTTGGTTTGGTTTTTGAACTTAGAAGAATGTTCCTCAAAAAATATGTTGGAGCAAAGTGGATTTTTTGCCTTTAAACTTCACCTGATCACCCAATATGTGCTTGTGCGTGTAGTTAGGTGATGACTTCTTCCTGGGAACGGGGAATGGAAAAAACAGACCTTTGAAGATAGAAGCACTATTGGAAAATTATTTCACTTGAGGTAAATGGATGGTCACCAGTGATGATTATTTAGTTTCAAACAGGTAAAGCTAGCCTGGAAAAATCATTAATATTATATTGTAAATCTAGTAACAATGAAGTAATATAGTAGTAAAGTGAAAGAATCTAGAGGAAAAATAGTTATCTGTGTTTGTAATGCCAGGCACTTTTTTGTAGGTATTAATGTGATTAGAACTAGAGGTATCATTATTTCCATTTCAGAAAGGGGGAAAGAACGCACAAATGCTGAAAGACTTCAAGTTTACTCACTACTGCATTACTGTCAAGGTCAGGCCTCCTAAAAATATTAGAACATAACATTACCTAGGAGTTAAAGAAGAACTGAACTTTTTCGCTTCCAGAAATAACTTATCCTAGGACTTCAAACTCACCATATGTGTTAGGAAGTGTTCTGTGGAATGTCACACAAAACTCTTGAGTGTTCTGCATTAGAAACAGGCTGAGGCACACGATCATGGTGTTCCTCCTGCACCTCATTTTTTTTCTTTCTCTTGACAACACTGAAATCTCTCTGGAACATCCTGTCTGAGCCCCAAGTGTCTTCAGCAAGGTTCTGCCTGTCATTCATGATGAGGAATCTCCATGTGAAACTAATTTAGGATATGTGGCACTTATGCATTAAGTGCTGCTGAAATTCGGCTGAGTCAAAATGTTGATGACCTACCCTACGCACTGAAATGAGGCTGATGATGCGTAGTGGTGAAATACTTATTTCAATACTTAGCTGATGATGCACTATTTATTTTAAGACTATTGAACTGTGGGGTTCTGACAAAGTTTTGAAAGGCAGCTATGAAATGTCCTGATTGTATATTTGCCACCACTAAAGATGAATCAGAACTCTGCAAATACTGCTGGATTCCAGTTGTTTAACATCTCAGCTTGGTTCTGAATTGCTGTACCTTAGATATGCATGTGTCTACATGGAGACATATCTGATTATGTAGAATATTCGGTGTCAAAGAATCCTAGTTTGGACTTCAAGGTGTAAACTCTGTCAAAGCTCTGTTTGGTTAGGGATTTTGGACATAAAGCTCGTAAAGTCACTGCTGAAAAATTAACTCCACCTTATTTATTCCTTTACAGAGGGAGTACTCACACCAGTAAAATTAGGTTGTGGATTTATGGATAAATACTCAGCATTTTCCTTCCTGGCATCCTTGTGTTAGTGTTGCCTCTAAGTGTTGCATTTAAACTACAGGCCTGAAATATTATTATTTGTTCCTCCTCTGGAGGTAAATTCCTTTAAATTACATAGCATTTATGTGCAGGAAAACAAAGTAAGGGACAATTTCTTGGAAGACAATGGGTTTCTAAGCTCTGGGTCTGTGACTGTGAAACCTTTTTATAGTTAGTCTAGGACTCCACAGATTTCCTAGTACAGAATCAATGTTTCCCTGGGAAATGCAAAGCTTTGCTGCTGGGCTTCCCTGAACACGTCTGTTCTAGCTTTCTGCCTAGAAGGTAGTCCAGCACATGGCACACGTGGGTAGGGTCATGCCTTTTTTTAAAGCATGCGTTTGCCACACATGCCAGAAGCCTGAGGTTTTTTTTTTTTTTAATTATATTCATTGAATAACAGAGTTTCAGCTGAACTTGCTAAAGAGTTTAAAAAAGGCAAATGAAAATCTGCTGGAACTAAGTGCATAAGGAGTTGAGCCATTTTTGGATATGGTTTATGACTAGCAGTGATTATTTGAGAATATAATATACTTTTATCATACTATTGGGAAACTCAGTTGCCCCTTTTTTTTTAATTAGGAGAGTTTTTTGCATTTTCTTCTGAAAGTTTTTTTGCACCAGCTGTATAATACAAAATTATGGAATTAATTTAGAAATTCTCTGGTGTGCTTTGTGAACTGTCTCACAGTGAAGCCTGGTGTGGTACGTAAGCCTACTTACCATGTCTAGATCCAAGAGCCATATAAAAGGTTCTCTCTGTTTTATAGGATCTGTGTGACCACTGTTACGGAAATTGTGCTTCATATTGTGCTGTTAAACAATTCCTGTTGGTGCCTAAAGTATCTAACAGCACGATGTGTTTTAGGTGTTAAACTGTGCATTGCAAATGAAAGATCTGTTTCAAGGAACTGGTTGAGTGATCCTGTTTGCCTCTCCTATTTGGTGACTTGGGCTGCCATGCTGTCTGAAGGTATCAACAGAAACAAATGTCTCCCAAAGCAACTGTGATTTAAACTTGTGAAAATAAAGTGTGAGTGATGGCCACGTTAGGACTGGTTTTCAAGATGGCTTTTTTTTGTAAAACTGTTACAACTTTCAAATAAATAAGGGCTTTCTTTAAGCCACTTGACCATGATCACTCGTAATTTGAAAATAAAATATGCATTTTTCACTTCTTAGGATTGGAAATAAGTGCTTCAATTATCTTTTCATTCACCTGAGAATGTTTGATCCGCAATTAATACTGCTTGCCTGAAAAGAAGGACTCGAGTTGTGTATTAAAGGTCACTGAGTTGTAGACATCCATAATGAAACTGTCTTTGGGAATGATTAAAGATGCCAAACAATAGTGGCTGTGAGCACTGCTTGGGCTGTTGGATCCCTGCATCCTTTCTCTTGAGAGCAACTGATCAAAGGCAGAATTGACAGCAAAGTCACGTTTTTCGAGACGAGAGGTCTAAGGAATGGCAGGTTCGAAAGTGTAATGTGCAGGGGCTGAGGGAAAGGATGTGTGGGAAGGAAGTGTGTTAACCAGATGGCTCCACTTTACTGTTTTTGGGAGCCCTTGAAGAGAGTGAGGGGGAGATCAAGGCAGCAAGTTTCTGCCTGAGCAGGGTTTTCAGCCAAAGGGAGCTCTGTGTGTGCTCTTCGCCTCGCTGGTTCAACTCGACAAGGCTCGAGGTACACCCTGTAAATAAACTCCCTGGGACTTTACTTTCCATCTTTGGACCACACTGCTCTTTGAGTTGGACACTGTATGGTGCTAATGTGGATCCTCTTTCTTTATGGAAATGTACAAGCTCCCATTTGCCTTTCCATTCAGATCAATTAAAAAAAAATCTAACTTTCATAACTAATTAATTTCAGGGCTTCTGTTGATTAGAACTTCCAGTTCTGTGGGAACCACTCAATACTGGCTAATTGCAATCTGTGTGCACCTTGGTGACCTTTAGGACAATTTCATTAAAGTGGTGCAAAATTCCTCTGGAGACCCATCCCTCCAGGCTAACAGTGGATATTATCGTCCTCTAGGGCTCCATGTAGGGGGAATCCTGTGACTTTTTACAGAAAAAGCAAATATGGATTCTAGGCTACTGCAAAAGAACAAAGAGAAAAGCGGGGATGAAAAAGTGTTGCATAACCTGTAACATTGCTCTAACGACCTTACCAGTAGTTACTACTAAAATACTCTGTGGTAAATGATATGCAAGCAGCCTTTAACCTAACAAATGAGAGGAGAGGGGAAAAGAGATATTATTAGCAAGCATAAGATGAATCATGACTATATATTCTCCAAAGTGGTGAAAACAATATCTATTTGTGTTCTACTGGAACGAGATTTCAGCATGTGGGTACATTGATTATTTATTTGCTGCAACTTGAGATAACCACCATTAATTTATATGAGTGTGAACAAACTTCAAGTAGTGCTCTTTAAGTTAATTGCAGGATTTTTTAAAATTTTAATTTTAGAGTTACTGGTGCCATTTTAGTTCCTCATCTCAGCTGTTCTTGATATTATTCATTATTCCTCATCTTGGTACTGAATTACATTTCGTGAGCTAAGTGAGGTTGCTGTTATTTGTGATGACATATGTTTTGCTGAATTGCCATGATCTCCTGCTGAACTTGTCTGCCATTAGTTTAAGACTCTTGGAATTTTATAAGAATACTTCACTGACAGCAGATTGACTAGAAATTCTAAACAGTATATTTCCTTTATATGACAGAAATAGGAGCTTCTCCATGCCCAACCCAAAAACCACAGTCCATTTGCATTTAGTCTTGATCTTCTGGCCAAATTCCAGTGCTTACTGTATGCCGTGTCCCTGAGAGAAAGGAGAACACCAGTTTGCGTTTTGGGTGCATCACTGAAAATATCGATATTGCGAGTTGTTTGGGTGCCCTTTCATGAAACAGCTTTTGTTGTTGTTGTTTCTATTTTTTGTTTGTTTTGTTGCTGTTCTTGGTGGCCTTTCTTAGCCTGAATGAGTCCAGGCTATAAACAGCACGTGTTGGTGTATGAAAAAAATCAAATGCAAAGTTTTTGTCAAAACTTTTCAATTTACCTCCAATATTTACATCAACCTCTCTTAAGGTTAACACAGTGACCTCGTTTTTGGTAGCAAGGCAGGGATTTCTACCATTTCTCTAGCCTCTGAGGGAGAAGCAAATCTTGTGTTCTGGGATGGAAGGCATTATAATCCTGTTGGTTTAGACATCAAACTGCTTTGTCAAAGTGCTGTAGAGAAATAGCAAAGAAGACAGTTCCTGTCCTGGGCAGCTGTGCCTTCCAGTTATCTGACGGACTCTGACGGACAAACACAATGAGGAGCTGTGGCAAGGCAGGGGTGAAGGCTGAGGCAACGGCAGAGACCGCAGAGGTGAAAGCAATTGAAAGTGGGAACAGAAATCGTAGGTTGATCTCCCTAAGAAACTGCCAAAGTATAAATTGTCCCTGACGGTGCTTACCTATTTCTTCCTGTGTTTGCTTGCCCTGTGAACAGCTGAGTGTTTCCGGGTCCTGTTGGAGTCAGAAGTCCTAATTAAAACAGTGACATAAACCCCTCCAACTTTATACTGATATGAATACACTGTGACCCACTTCAAAAAAATCAATCACAATTTCATTAATTGCATTAAAACTAGAAGATTATGCTCTAAGGGAACCTAAGATCTGGATATTGGGCCATTTGATGACTTAATTAGGAATAGAAGTCAATGACAGTCAAACTTATTAGAGCTGATACACTCTAATATTGGCCTTTATTATGAATGCTTTATTTTCATGGTTAATATGTGAGAAAAATGCATCCTTTAGGTACTGAAAAATTTAATGCAGATAGATCTGATTCTAACTCTCTCTCTGTTCTAAGAAAGAATTTTTTTTCCTTTTTGCCTGTGGTTTTGTTTAATTTTTCAGATAAAAACTAGTTGCTGTTTTTCTTGTAGTTGTTATAGATCTCTCGGAGCTTCTCTCATGAGACACCTTCTCTCGTGGAGATCAAAGAACAAAATTACTTCTGTCACATTTGTGGATCATTGCGATATATAATTTTGTGTGTGTTATGCTATTTACATGACTGATCGAAATCAATTACATGGAAGTATAATTGCATTTTAAGTAGATTAGAATAGGAAGATAGGAGTTACACCATTCAAGATGTGTACCTAACCTGCTTCTTGATGTTTAATGGCTCAAATTCTCCTAACCAAAGGCATTAGTATTACATGTTGTAGCTCTATCAACTCTGCTGAACTGCAGCTCCTGGAGTCAGAAATCCTATACATTAAAAAGAAACCAACAGATGGCATTTTATAAGCCTCATGTTTCATTGTCCTATAAATAGAGATTATCAAATGCATAATGAGCTCCCAGCAAGAATAATATTCCTTCTCTTTTAACTACTTTATTAATCATAAGCAAGCAACTAATACCTTTTTTGCCTCTTGCTGGTAGTTCTGTATGCAATATATCTGGTGTTATTATCATAAGACAGTGCTCATCTGTGAGTTAACATTTCAGGTGGGACAGAGAGAACACAAGTAGCACCCCCTTTTTTTTTGGTCTTCTGCTAATCATATTCCTGTAATGGGCATGTACTGGTATTATGATTATATTGTAGTTTTCATTAAGGGTGGATTTCAAATGGTTAGAAACCGGATTTTCTTTTTCTAGAAGGGAGGGTGGTAACTGGCAATTAGGTATAGCATAAGTCTTACTTGAAAGGAGGTGAAAGAAATTGCTTTTAAAATAATAATGATAATGCCAGGTAGACAGAGATTGCTTATGGATGGTGTAACCAACTGTGCAGGAGAAATGTCAAAAGATGGTTATTGGGAGTATTTGGAATGTAGAAAAATCAATCTAAAAAGGTGTTAGATAAAAACTGTGCCTTTTATTATGATGCTGCCTTAAGACTATTATCCGATATCCTGTCATTATGAGGTTCTTTCTGTTGTAAAGTTGTTCTACCTTCTCTCATATAACTCCCTTAATGTTATTTACTGTCTTTTGTAGAAGGAAAGCAATGTGCTGCTTTTAGTCATGTAAGAAGTAATGAACTAAACCATCTTGTTAAAAGAAAATAGATCAGCAAATCAAAAGTGTGCTTTGGAGCAGAGAAGGTATTACACAGAAAAGGACCCTCATTATTTCGTACATCTCCTTTCCTTGCGCGTTCAGAGCCCTGCCAGCTTATTTAAGGCCTTGCTGGTGCTACATCCATGAAGAGCTTTTGGTTTTGCATCAGCAGTTCCTAGTGATCCCTTGGCAAAGGTTAATCTCTCCCTAGATTACAGGCCATCTGAGACTTCCTCAGCTCTCAAGAAGGGACATGGTTCTTCTTACCAGCATTTATTTTGGTTTGTGACATTCTGGGGTTGATATGTACACACAGAGAGTCATACTTATTTTGAATATTTCTTTATTCTAGAAAATACAGGGTTTTGTGAGGAAAATTTCTTGCAAACATACAAAGGGAAGCTTTGTTCTTTAATTAGTTGTTTTCCAGTGTTTGTCTGCAGATAATGTCATGAAAGGAATAAAACTGCCTCTTTGTCTTAATGAAGAGTGAGACCAGTAGCCTGATAATAGTTTCGTTAGTGACTATTCGTCTGTTAGTCAAAATGCTCAAGATGATCCCAGATCAAGAATGATCCCAGAGCTGTGATTTGGACCTGTGGCCATGAATGGCTTTTTATGGGTGGAACTTGAGCTTACACTACAGGTTTTTGGTGCAGCCACTCCGCTGCCCCACAAGCTGTGTTGGGTCCTCCAGGTCCCTCCTTTGAGCCAGAGGCTGTGCTGTGGCCATAGATGACTGTGTTAATCCAGCCAGGGGCATGGTGTTGGAAAAGGAGTCCACAGCCTGGGCTGTCCCTGGGATGAGCCCACACACTCAGTCCTTGCACAGTCAACCAGTTTGCTGCCCTTGTCTATGAGTATGATCATTAAATTGTAAACAAGGGATTGGTTTTTATATTCCTGTTGTCTTTTTAGAGCAATGAAATATAGAAAGCTGGATTCCATTCTAGCTTACATATCCTTATCAAAGTACTAGAGTTAAAATACGTTTTGTCGGGGTATTCTTGATAATCTTTTCACTGGTGGAGAGGTGAAAATCTGAGCTACTTAGCAGTAGCTAAGAACTCGGCCTGAAGAAATTTTATGCATTTCAAACTGGCCAAGAATGAGGTCAGACCTTTTTCATTTGGCTTTGTTTCTTCACCTATACTTTATTGTCTCTTGAAATCCGAAACAGCATCCTGAGCTGCTGCCTGTGCTGCTTGCCAGCGTGGTTTGTGAACTACAGAGAAGCTAGTGCTGGCTTCGTGTTGAAAGGGTGTTCACTCTCCCTCTAAACCCCCTCTCTCTAGCATTAATCCAAAGCAATTAATTCTTTTTCCTGTGAGCTAGAAAGCTTATTCTTCTTGTGAGCTGATTTCGTTATCAGTAGCTGTATTAATTTAGTGATCTGATTCTTGGAACCTATTGGTTTAATTGTAACTGTTCACTCAGTTTTTTTCATTGCATTATTCCATCTTTAGTTTAGTAAAACTGTACAATGAATCAGCTTAGAACAACTATAGTTATTTAAATGTCTTTTTTCTTGTTCGGCCTTGAAATCAAATCCATAATTGCACAGTACAGATTTATTCCACTACATTGCAGCAAGATGAGCTCAAGGTTTCAGAAACCAACAGATGAGAAATTTGCTTGCTTCTTGTTTTTGTTTCACCGCCAGTGTTCAAGAGTCCCTTTTAGACTCCGTCAGTATTCTGAATTTGTTTCCCCTCCATAAGCAATATAAAGTCTGATTGTGTGCTAATGGAAAATCGTTTGAGCTGCTGTGTTGCCACCTTCATCAACAGAAGGGTGTTTTCATCCTGTGCACACAAATTCACATGATTCACTCCTAACTGCAGAGAGTGAGAACTTCCGCTCCAGCATTCAGAAGTCTAAACAGAAGAAATCATTCACTCTCCTTTTAAAATGCATCCTCTGAAGCCATATTAGTTAAAGCACAAAAAAAATATGGGGCCCAACACTGATGGAATCGAACGGGCTGCTGCCACCAAGGGGCAGAGGTGCTGCCAACCTGTGCCTGTGTACCTGGTTAGCAGGTGGCACGCAGGAGCCACTCTCTTAAGCTCAGTAGGGAACAGGGTGGGTTGCAGTTTCTGTCTGCTTCACACTGTTAGACAAATCCAGGGCTTGTTCTCCATCTAGTGGCAGTTGGTCCTGTGGTTGGCCTACAGAGCCAGGGTGTGGAGCCACATAATGGAAACTTCTGGGCTTGTGGTTTTTGCTAGTAATGATCTAGATAAATATGAGTGCATGACTGCCGGATTATCTGTGACTCTGAAGGACCCGGCAGATTTTTTCTCTCTGCTCCTGTGGTTTTGTAGTCAGGCAGTGATGTGGATGGGTGGGCAAAAAGAAAAGGAATGGTATTGCTGATGGAAGGCTTTGGCTTCTGGGGCTAGAAATGCTTCTGCTGAAAACAACATGGAGCTGAGATTATAATGCAAAATTCATCTCAGATTATGACACAAAATCCATGCATCCATATCCACTTTCACTTTGAACAGAGAAAAGGAACATTCTACATTATTAACATATATCAGGCATTCCAAAATTTTGTTGAATTGAGCATCTTGGGCATGCTGGACTGAAAAGAAAAACATGAGTAGGAAAAGATGTCTCTTGAGTCAAGTATTGCACCCAGTAATTACATATGCTTATCATCTTAAGGAAAAAAAGTTATGAGGCTTTTTTTCTTAAATGGAGGAGAGGATGGATAACTGTGAATGGATAAAGTGCACAAAGAAGCAGTGTTTTGCAGGGATATGTCTTGTTATAATTGTTCCTTTCTTTAATAACTCCTCAATGTGGAATTAGGGGGAGGTAAAGTTCACTAAGAGTTCTCTGGAATGTGTTTATTAAGAGGCTTCTTTTATGTGTGTAAGGCAAAGGTGATCGATCAGCAGCTACTTTGCAGCTAGTCTGAGCTTTCAAGGGAAATCCAAGTAGGTGCCACAGAGTGGCAGGAGTTGAGGAGTGACTGAAGCTAAACTGTCCAGCTGCTCTCCATGGGGTAGCAGTGCTGAGAGCAACTGCATTCTGCTGGGTGGGGTAAGGACCCCTGGCAGTGAAACCAGGAACCTGTGCAGAAGTGACAATTTCACTGTGGTGATGCAGGCCAGTCTGGTTTTCTTCTCTTGTTGCATGGAAATTTAGATTTTGCTCAATGCAGGGGAGGAGGAGGGGGGCAGAAGTCATTCTATTGTGTGGACTGTTCCTAAATCAGATGCAGAAGGTTTTGGGGTTCATGAGGACTACTGCATTTGCTGCTGATCCTCCTGAGCACCCTTCTGTAATCCCTGTTAATTCAGTTGACGCAGAAGAAGGTGGTAGAGCTGTTACGGCTTTTATTGATTTATTTTAACTGGTTTGCACTTAATTAAGGGACATCCATGAATGCAGGTGGGAAAGAGAGGCTTGGAGTAGACAATAGGATGGCAAGCACTGCTATGCCACCTGTCTCTCCTAAAGGCATTTTTACTTGGTGAATTACGGAAACTATGTGAAATGATTGAATAATGGATGCATCTTCACTCAGTATTTCTACTGGATTTCTTTAGATCCTGAATGTAAATCTGCTTCTTGAGAGGGAAACCCATCTCCTAATATGCCCAAGTAGGTGGTGAGGTCGAAGATCTCTGAACAAACGAGAGAGGAGGCTAAAGTATAATTTATCCATAATGGTAAGTCCTAGGCTCAGAAACAGAATCTTGCTTTATTGTGCAAGATGACACACATGACACAAAGATCCCTCTGTACCCGTGACTTTTGTATTTTGGTGCTTGTAAATCCTGAGTGAAACAAGGAGCTTGTGGTGTGAAGGGGAAAGACTGGCTACTCTTGTGTTTTCACCATGTACTGTGTGAGGAAAAGGCTGTTTAGCTGCTTGGGTAACAGGTTTTGTGGATCTGCAGATAGACCAGCACAGGTGATGGCACCCATGCACTTCCCTGTATTCCTGCAGGAGAAAGCCAGAAGTGGAAAAGTCTGGTCCTTACGCATTGTTACAAACAACCTACTTTGCAAACTGGGATTAAGCTGGCAAACCAGTAAGATAACTAGGAGGTTTTTACCGACTTGGGAAGACAAAAGCACAGTCTGCACAGAAATCTTGGAGAGGTATTTAAAGGTTATTTTTGGAACAGGGCAGGAATTACCCCAAGGAAACCGGTCAAGTAATGATATGGTGGTGATAAATCTGGAGGGCTGCTTGAGAGCGTGAAAACTCTAGTGATTTCATACCCTCAAGTATGTAATTTAAAATGTAGGTATAAGGATATATTTTGGGTTTGAGGTTTGTGTTTTTTTTTCCTTGCCCCCTCACCCTGCATAATGTATTTAATGTGAGGTGTTCTTCCAGAAGTGCTTTGCTTACTTGCTTGTGGACTCTTGCATGACTCAGAGCAGTACATGAAGAATCTTCCCATGTTTCCAGGGAACAGAAATCCCTACCTTACTATGCTCTAAAAGGTCAAATTCAATTTAATAAATTTATCTCTCTGGAAAACAAGCATCTTTTTTTAGCTAGTGAAGGGGAAAAAAAAGATTTTGCATTTTGAAAACAATAATCTAAAGCATATTATAGTTATGTAAGTGTGAAGTGCTAAAAGCTTCTATTACTGAAACCGTACTGGTGTAAATCCTCAGTACACGTTGAAGTCAGTAGCATTATTTGTAATTCTATTACATAGTCTCGGTAAAAAAAGGAGAGCTGCTGGGAAATGCAATTCAAATTTGGTCTTAAAGTGCTTATCTAAGGGCTGTATCCTGCCAGCATTTTAAAAAAAATAAGAATTGTAATCAATGCCATTGCTTAAAAATCAATGTTGCCTGGTCTAGTCATGTGTGATAATACAGCACTGCAGCAAACAAAGCTATTTCCCCTGCAGACTTGCATTCAGCTGGATAGCATGTAGCTGTAGTAAAATATATTGCTGTATAGAGCAGCACAGTCTGGACTGGGAGCCAGGTAAAAGTGTATTTAGTGATATTATGAAGACATTGGAGAATGTGGGACCTTTAGAAACTGTTGGTCAGTGAAGTTTCATTAGGGTACAGTGACAGGGACTGTGAGTCATGGAGTGCTGGATGCTTAAAGTGGTGCCTGTTTTTTATCCTCCCTGCCCTTTTCCTATAAACCCTTTACTGCAGTATCTCCAAGTTTTCAGAAGACTGGAAAAAATGTTTGGTCTTTTTTATACTCTTTCTCAGAACTGTTGAGTCAAGTATACAGAGTATTAGGTTTAAGTTCAATTTGAATAAGAATCAGTAAAGAGAGGTCATTGTTTCCAGTGTTTTCAGGTGTTGCGTACCAGGAACCAAAGTATTTTGGAGCTCTTAAAGTAATTGGTGCTTTTTCTGTAGCTTAAACTTCTACACTGTGGCAGTAACACCCAAATGGTGCTGTGTGGAATGCTGCAAAGTCAGCTGGTCCTGGGTTTCCTATTTCCACTGGCCACCCTATAGACTGTTGCAAACGGGTCTATGATACACTTGTGTTTTCAGCTGAGGCTGTGTGAATGGCAAGGGATAGGTGTTGAAGGGATGAGGCACCACTAAGATGTGGCTTACGTGACTCAAACCATTGGAAGGGTTGTGAATGCCTGGGTGTGTTCATAGAAATAGTTTCTTTGCATGGAGCAGCATAAAATGCCAACAGAAAATCAACCTGACATAAACAAACTTCTTGACATGGGGAAGCCTGGGTTAGAAAGCTGTTCTTGCACACAAAACACCTTCTACAGCCTAAAGTAGAAAGGAAGCAGTGTGCTTTTCTTTTTCTCTTCTCTCCCTTTCTCACCAGGCCATATGGAAATATTTCAAGGTGGTTTTTACTTTTTTTTTTCTTTCTCTCTCTCAAAAGAGGTGTATATTCTTCCCCCGCTCCTTTTCCAACACCTAGTCATCAGGACTCCCCTTTCTCATGTGGGAGACCTAGTTCAGGTGCTTACTCTAGCAGAATAGAAGAAATCACTTGAATGTAATTTGTAGTTTGTAGTTCTGGGTGGGTTTGTCTCTAGAGCTTTTCTTATCCATCTCAATATAAGGTATTGTCCCCTATTTCGCATACCCCTCCCCGCCATGGTTAAAAAATTGAAAGGAAAAGGAATCATGAGACATCTGAAGTCCTGTCACTCAGGTCAGCAGTGGAGCTTGGATACTGAAAATTTGCATCCAGACTCAGTTAAGTGGAATGGGTTGGTCTCAAGTACCATAAAGAATATTTTCTGTTTGAAATTATTTAAAATAAGATAATTTTTCCTAATCTCTGTAGGATCTACAAACTTGAAATTACTTAAAAGTACTTGTTTGACCAGCCAAAAATAAACCTACCGTGTTTCCCCTATACCTCCTAGAGAAGTAGGACAGCTGACTGAGTGCAGGAACTGAGGAAAGGAACTTGATGTTCTTGTTCACCCTTAAATTGAGAACTGAATACAATGTTCATGCAACAGTCCACTCAATTAGTCATGAAATGAATTGGTGACTGTGGTGGGAATGGAGCCCAGGAATCATGGCCCCTCTGCTCCAATGGCTGGATTGCACTGCCTTTATAAAAGTACCCCTTCTTTGAGTAGGAAATTTAAGATATACCATGACACTTTACCCTACTGTTTGGCTTGATTTTTTTTCTTTTCTTTTTTTTTTTTCTTTCCTCTAAGGGACAAAAAATATAACAAGAAAAGGCTTTGGTAGAATAATTTTCTAAGTCGGGCATACAATGAGAAGCTGGTGTTTCTGCTAAAAAATTCTTCATTTCAACCCTTCTTGGAAACATGAGTATGAATTATGAACTCCATTACAGGGAATCTTTTTCCAGAGAGAACACATCCCTGGGAGAATATATTCTGTGTGTGACTGCCATTAATGCTAATGGGGTCACTGAGAAGACCAATTCTGTACCTCATTTTTACTAATGGTTGCAGAAACATACTGGGAAACAAACAAACAAACCCCACCCCAAACAAACCCAAGCCACCGACTCCATGACACAGCATTGCAAGAAAAAAGAGGGGCCTTACCTACTGGTAGAAGTGACCCATTGTGAGACAGTCACTAAACGTAATATGGTTTAGAATGGACTGCTGAGAAAGATCAGGGTTTTTTTAAGGTAAAATTACTTTCCCCTTAGAGTACTTTCCGTTGGGAGGCTTTTAGAAGGACTCTGCACATACAAACTGCATCAGTATTTAGTGACGGCAAAGGATTGAATTAGTGCAGTTGAAAAGGTCCCTATTCTTTGCCTGAGATGCAGAAAGGGCAGCGTTCAAGTTTCTGGCTTGTAGCAAAATATTTCTGCTTACATCACTTCTTGGTGGAGTTTGCAGTGAAGTAGGAACAAACACGAGATCAGTTACTGTGTCTTGGCTGGAGGGCAGAACTTTTTAAATGTACGTGTTCAGACTTTTCTGGTTCTCCGCTTCACCGTGCAGCAGCATCTACTTTACCGGTTTGTTACTGTCTAGATGGGTGTAAAGTGAGAAGTAGCAGGAATGTGACTTCTCCAAAGTCTTCACCCAGCTGAGGTGAACTGCAGGTTAAATTCTAGTAACTTGCTTTTCCCTCTGTCTGGCATAACCACCCTGCAGCTTTGATCGACTCTAACAAAGCAAGGATATATTGGTATGGTCAGCTGTTGGGAAGTTTTATAATAGTGGAAGTACTGGGATATGTATTCACAGTGAGGTATGTGTAAACCATAGGTGTCATTCTCGGCTTATTACTACCTGTGAGATTGGTCAGTACGCATTTATGAAGGCTGCACACAGAATGACATCTGGGGTTTTTCCTGTTGTGATTTTCCTTTTGGGATGTGTCTGTCTCTTTGGGTTGCTGTGATGGCAGAGGACAGCTGTCCTAGGAATGTCTTATCTGTAATAGGCAGCTCATTGAACAGCTCATGAGACTGGACTGTGTGTACTACGTGGGTGGATCAATGAGGCGTGACAGATGTTTTTGAATGGAAATGCCCTGGAGATGGGTTTATATTGGAGAATCTTGTAAATTGTTTTTTTCTCTCAGATGAATGCCAGTGAAGTTAGTTCAGAGGTTATCTCGACATGGCTACTATTAAATTATAAAGAATTGACAAACACTTTTACTTGGAGAGCCTTCATTCTTATGCAGCTGTACTGTAACAAAGATGGCAACCATACCTACTTCGTTTCTTTAAAAAAAAAAAAAAAGGAAGGATCTCTGCTCAGGAAAACAAACTTACAGAGTTTAGCCTTTTCCGGTTAGTGTCCAGTGGACATAATGACAAGGGGCTTGCTTACAAGTGAAGGAGAAAGGTGTTCTCTTGTAACTATGAGTTACACTCCCGTCCCTTACAGTAATAACAAAGGATTCTTTGGTCACCTGTGTGTTGAGTTCTCAATAAAACACATACTGGTGATATTAAAATGTTGTGAATAAAGAGATTCCTTTTCTTCTGAATCAAAGTGTTAATTAAATACGAATGCCAAGATCGTGATTACACTTACCAACACTGATACAACTTGCCTTGCACTACATTGAGTGCATTTATGCAACTATAAAAATGTGGGAGGCTGGAAAGGCCTGTAAAGACTCTTGTCTATTGTAAAGAAAATGCCCATTAAAGAAAAATAGGGTGTGAAAAGTCACAGCTGAAAGAGAGGAGTAGGGAAGTATATATGAATCTTATCAAGATGCAACAGATATTGAAGTGATGAAATTAAGCAAACGTAAGTACAAATTAAATCAAATCTAGGCTGTGTGTACTCTGCTGAATTAGATCAGGTAAAAAATATGGAAATAACAGTGCTTTGCCTTCTTTATGGCATCTTAAAAGGCATGTCAATCCAAATAAAGTGTTGACTGTAGCAAAGTTTGAGCTTGTTAGTAGGCACATAACGAATTAATCAAGAATGTCCGCTGTCCTGCAAAGAACTCTAATTCAGCAGCCTCTTCTTGCAGACTCTAGTCCATTTACTCCTGCAAGATTATCATATTATGCTATCAACATGAAAAGAGAAAAGGTGGTTTCAATAAGCTAAAGGAAGCTTCAGTAAAGCAACTGAAACCTTGGGCTGTCCCCACAGGAGAATGACAAATGAATTTTTAAACATAAGCATCCACAAACTTTGGAATTAAGTTAGGCTTGAGGTTTTGCGTTACTGTTTCTGAAGAGAAGCAGAGCTGTTGGATTTAATGGCATTTTAGAATAAGAAATCTTACTTTTTTGTGGGTGTGTTAACAGTAGACATCTTGGCTATTGGGAAAGGAAGGAGATTGTTACCATGTGTGTTTTAGGATATTTTTCGGATTTTTTGTTTTCGTTCTTCCAACTCCATAGACTGAGCAGCTAACAATTGGAGGTATTAGCTGCATCTTTACATCTGTTTTACTGATGCAGAGGAGGAGTTCCATTTGCTTTCAGAAGGAATAAATCATTGCTACATGTACACAAATAGACACATACACACTTTTATGTGGGGAAGCCTCAGTTTAGCTATAGTAAATGGGTGAAACCTGGGAGAAGACTCAAGAAATGTTGAATCTTAAAGCCCTCCATTTGTTCTGAACATTGGCTATGATAAAAGTCTCAATGTTATGGTCTTGCAGAGCTTCTGCTTCTGAAGCAGTTTTGTAAATGTGAGGTGCTTTTCAGATCCAGGCATATCCTGCAGCCATAGTTCTGATGATGTCTTTCAAAATGTGCTTCGTTCTTGTTATGGCAGCACAGAGGGAGAGAGCCCTGGGCACAAGGCTCTGAGTGTGGCACTGCACAAGCCTTGCAGTTCACCTTTCTAGGATGTTCTGTGTTCCTAATTGCAATGCAGTTTCTGGAGCGTTACTCCGGCCGTTCTCTTGTTGTAGCAAAACCCATTTGGTACAGGTTTCATACTATTTTCATTCAGACAACAGAAATAAGCACAGCAGTAACTCCTGATAGGTCAGCTTAAAATCACCACAGTGGTTTGCAGAGTTAGTAAGAGCTGTCTGAGTGTGCACAGAATCGCATCTGTTGCCACAGAGTTGAACTGTGACAAGTGGCTGTTGCTTGAGTTGGGTTTTTACCTGGCATATTTCTGTTGAGATGTCATTCTTCCGTGGCCACTGTAAATCCAGTGGTACCTTGTGGAATAATGTGTCATGAGTTGTCCCCTACACGATGATGATGGGATATCACAGCAGCTTGTAACATTCGTAATATGCAAAATGTTGGCAAAGGGATTGGCCTTGTAGTGTTGATTGCTGCACCTAAACAATGTACACCCACTGCAAAGTGTCAGCGCTCCCCCGACCGCAAACAAGGAATGGCAGGGTTGAGAGGAGAGCTCTCATTTATACAGGGCTTAGATATGTAGCATTGATAGCTTTTTTTGAAGGAGGGGAAATCATAGGAGAAGTAATGGTATGAAAAACATAATCCAAGCCAAAGTTGTTGGGATTTTTTTTCTTTAGAAAAAAAGAGTAGAAGGAGAGGAGAAAGGAAAAAAAATGCAATGAATGTGAAAGAAAAGGTAATGCAACCTGAGTTAAAACGAGATACAATAAAATTTTGATGTGGCACCTTTTCATCTTGCAGAGATGTTACTGAAGCTGCAATCCTTCTCTTTGTTGTGGTGGATCCATTTAGGTCTCATTGTACTTTGCATGTTACATGTCAGATTTTATAGCATTTGAGATTTCTTCTGTGCTTTTTTCTGGTTTTTGTCTTCTAACTGTAGCCTTCTGTCTGTTTTTGGTGCCTATTTCAGTTTCTCTGTTTTACTGTATTCTGGTCTCTTGTCTTTTCCCCTCTCCTGCCGTTGGCTGGGACTGGATCCTTTTCTGCATTCAGAGCATTTGCTCTTGGATTTCACAGGAAATTTTGTAACTTGTCCAATCCACTGGGTTTAGAGTTTTAATATTTTATATTACTATTTTACTATTACTAAAATAGCATCCAGAGGCGTCCCAGCTGAGGTCAAGACCTTGCTGTACAAACTGAAGTAGGAGGCAAACCTGCTCCCAAGTGTTTGGAGTGCAACTAACTGGTGTTTGGATGCCTGCATAAATCGTGGGATTAATAGCTGCATATTTCTACAGGTTTTAGGCTAGGACGCCAAAGCACTTCTCAAACACAAATAAATTTAGCCTCCTTTCCTCTATGAAAGTCAGAGACTTGGTTCTGCAGTAACACTTTCCCCCTCTCTAATTCCCACACATGTACTTGTTACTGACATATATATGACTCTGGTCAATATAGGTGCTTAACTTTTTAAAGAGCCTGTGTAAGTCACTAAGTGCATATTGATTTGAAGCAAATGTAAATTAGAATTAATTTTGACTTGCTAACGTAGTCAAATAAGGAACATTTCTATTGATCTCTGTCCCAGAAGCCAATTATCTGGATTAAGTGTTTTTATTACGTGAAATGCAGAGTTTAGTATATATCATCTTGCATTGATCAGCGTGAAATTGCATATTTAAGACAAGGACTGTAAGTAAGAGTAGTTAACAAGTGATTTATTTTTAAAAAGCATATCTTGTTTTATTTACCCCCTGCTCTTCCCTGTTCGTATGCTGTGCTTGTAACTACCACTGAATAGGAGGTCGTTGATGCATGTGGATCAACAGGGATTCTTGTTCATATCATTTCCATTTCAGCCTCCTTCCCTTTCACTCTCCTCCATCTATACTGTGTGTTCCCTCCCCCTTCTGCCTCCCCAGCCCCCTTATCTATATTTCCTACTCCTTAGCATTGAGCAGTTCTTGCTATACTGTGCTCTGCATGAAAAAAATGCTTTCTACATTGAAAAAATACATTGCAGCGATCGCTCCTGCAAGCAAGCAATGCTCAGCATCAGGAGCATTTACTAGCGCACGTACAGGTGATTGTTATAAAAAGTGTGCTGAATACACGTCAGGGATGCTGTAGCCAGTGCCAGGGGTACGGGCGCAGCCGGCCCCTTTGTCGCCACTCTGCCGGGCTCAGCAGGCGGCGGGGGCCCGCTCCTTCCCCGCCGAGCCCCCGGGCTCGCCGGTCCCTTCCCGGGAGCAGGATGCGGCCACGGCGCGCTGCTACCAGGCTTGCGCTTGCAAGACGGCGACCTCCAGGAATCGCTCTGCCTCCCGTTATCCAAAGGCTGACATTATCTGTATGTATCGCTATAGCGGTCCGTGCCTCAGCCCCGCAGCAACTTAATAATCTTAGTAACATCCTGCTCTCAACTCATTTTCTTGGCAGTAGTTTTAATTACGTTTCGGGCTCCTGAATGAATTTGTTTTCTCTGGATCCTCGGTATATTGAGACGCTTGTCACGTTTGGGTGCCTGCAATCACTGATGCGTTTGTTTTAGGGGATGAATTAGTCTTCTGAGCCTGAGCATGTCCAATTTATGAATTAGATTTCATTGAAAGCTAGAACGAAACAAAACAAGAAAAGGTTCTGCTGTACCACTTTTCTTCCCCACCACCTCGCCCCCAGCGCAGGGGTAAAAACCTCGCATTTCCATTTCGCTCCTCAAACACGGATCATGTCCCGGGCTCGAGCGTGTGTGGAAGGAGGAAGGGGCATTCCCTCCAGCCCCCGCTTCGGCGCGGTGCCCCCGCGCCGCCCCCCGTCGCTGAAGTTGGAGGAGCGGCAGCGGGCGCAGCCCCGCGCCCTTACCTGCGGGGGCGTCCCGTGGTGCCGGGCCGGGCGGGGGCTGCGGGAGGCCGCGCAGCGCCGGGCACCCTCTGGGCAGGGGCTGCGGCCCCGCGGAACAGCCTGCGCCCGGCAACCGGGAGCTGCCCACCCGCTTGGCATCCCTGCGCTTGGAGCATCCGTCCCCTGCCCCTTCCCTCGGGGAGACGTACATTATATAGAAAGAGATATATAGATACAGTTCTGGCTCTATCTAAATCTGTTCCATCNGTGGCGCGGGGGGCGGGCGGCGGCGGCGGGGGGGCCGCTCCGCAGTTCGCGGTCTGCCGGCGCCCCGGCACACACCGAGCGCTGGAGGCTCCGCCGCGCCGCCTGCCAACCCGGGATCTACCTCCGTGATTTTCTAGCCCCGGATTTTTTTT